>MU221603.1:353324-367003 GCA_018584345.1 Thuja plicata
ACACTGTTAAGTGTGCACTCTGTTAAGAGATTTGTAAAGAACTGTTAAGTCCACCTTCTACAAAAGGATTTTAGATGTGATGCACTTGTTAGAATGCAACTACATAAGTCTTTGATTTGATGATGTAAGAAATCTCTAATTGCTGATTACAGATCCTATTAAGCTTCATACATATAAGTAATCATCCTTTCATGATTGAATAATACCTTTATCTACTCGTCGGTAGCCTCTGTGTGCTCTTGATAACTGATGTATTATGTTTCTGACTTTTGGATGAATTCTACCTTCTGCTCCTTAGATGCTCTGCATGGCTATCAACAACAATGAATTCACTACTCACAATTGAGTTTGAACATCTATTTATACTAAATTAGACTCAATTCTTGATTCATGCATTGCAAGTTAACTCTAGACCCAAGGTTTACAACTTGACCTTGATCTTTAGTTAGATATGTTTTAGATCCATTAGGATGCTTTAAAATATTTACATAAAGCTTGCTTGACCCTCAAGTTATGATTTAAAACAAATAAAAACTCTATAAATATAATTACATTGCTTTATCTATCATGTAAAAATCAGATTCACATTTAGCAGGTTCTTTAACTGGGTGTCAGTTCTGACGGTCAGTTTTCTTGGTCGTCGGTGTTCCTTTGTTGAACTTGTCATCAGGTATGCCTTTTCTATTCCTGTCAGGTTAGTTCTCAAAACTGTGTCACTGGTGATGCTTGTCATTTCCATACTTAGCATTTTTCTTGTGACCTTTGTGTTCTTTCGGGTATGCTCATTATTTTCCGGTAATACTTGTAGTCCGTCGGTAATGCTTGTAGTCTGCCGATAATGCTTTAGTCTGCTGGTGATCTTTGTCAATGTTTTTCACTAAGTGTACTAATGGAAAAATAATGTCATCGGGAATACCCTAGAAAGATACCTTCATCACTCTTAGCATCAAGCTTTCCTTTTCTATCATCCTTTAAGACATAAAATTGACTACCAAAGATTTTGAAGTAACTTACATTGGATGTTTTACCATACCATAGCTCATAGGGTGTCTTGTTTGTGTCCTTCGTAAATTATACTTTGTTTAATGTGTAGACAACAGTACTAACAGCTTCCCTCCAGAAGATTTGGGTGATGCCTTTGTCTATCATAAGTGTCCTAGCACAATCAACTATGGATCTGTTCCTTCTCTCAGCAATCCCATTTTGCTGTGGTGTTCTTGGTGCAGAAACCTATCTTTTTATACCATGCTCATTGCAGAAATTAGTGAATTCATCTGATATAAACTCTCTTCCTCTATCTGATCTCAAGCATTTCAAATCCTTACCACTTTTTTTTTCTACCATAGCCTTATACCATTTAAACATCTTGAATGCTTCAGATTTATCTTTTAGAAACATAACTGTCATCATTCTAGAGTAATCATCAACAAAGAGAATAAAATATCTATCTCTGTAATAACTCTTTGTCCTCATTGGTCCACATAGATTAGTATGGACTAATTCTAGAATATCATCAGATGTATGGGATTTAATTTTGAAACTAGACTTTTTCATCTTACCTTTTTGACAATTCTTTCACATGATGTTGTCGGGCTTTGACATCGTCGGTAAGCCTCTTACATTTCTCCTTCTGCTTATTTTCATCATGTTGTCAAAATTCACATGACACAATATTTTGTGCCACAACCATATGTCTTTGTTTCTAGTCATTAAGCAAGTGGTGTTAGTATCATTTAGATAGAATAAGTTACATTTTGTATGTTCACCGGTACCAATCAATCTTCCTGATTCATTGAAGATCTTTGCCTTCTTATTCTCAAATGCTACTTTATGTCCTGAATTATTCAGCTAAGAAACACTCAAGAGATTATAATTCAATCCTTTTACCCTATAAGAAATGTCACATTTAATCAGGTTATTCAACATTATAGTTCCTTTACCTTCAACTGGACAAGGTGTATCATTACCCATTCTTATTGTACCACCATTATAATACTCAAAAGTGTTAAAATTTTCTTTGTCACCAGTCATGTGGTGAGTGTAGCCACTATCTATAATCTAGATGTCATTCTTTCTAACCTTAGATATGAGTGTAGTGTCTACATACCTTTCATCTTCATTTGAATCATCTTTCACAACCACAAACACCATCTCGATGTCTTCATTAGGTTCTATGTCAGTATCTTCATCTTTGCAAGAAGCTAGGTAGCTGGCTTTCTTGCCTTTGTCCTTGTAGTCTTGGGTATCTCTTCTTTCTGATTGTTGGTAACTTATTTAATCTTTGTTATCACCTCTATAAGATTTCTTCTCAAAAGATTTGTCATTAACTCTATCATCTTTTCTTCTGTTAGCACATCTTGCAGCAAAGTGTCCAATCTCTTTACGATTAAAGCATACAAGTGGTAACTTGCCTTTGTATTTACCTTTGCCTCTCTGCATTCTTCTAGCCATAAGTGCTTCTATTTAATCTAGATCTTCTTCTTCACTTTCACTTTCACTATCTCTTCTAGATGTATGTCTACAACTTGATTTTCTTATTCTCATAGAAGATTTAAATGCCGACTCTAAGTTTGGTAGGACACTATTATCAAAGTTATTCATCTCAAATTAAATCAGTCTACCAATTAAGCTATCAAGAGTAACTGTATTGTTTGTTGCTGCTCTCATTTCTTGAATGGAAGAAACTCTAATAGCATATACAAGAAGTAAGGTTTTTAAGATTTTACTTACCGTTGTCTCATCTTCAAGTGTACCTCCAACTCCTCATATAGCATTGACTACTTCTTTGATTCTTTTGTTGTATTGTGTGATGTTTTATCCTTCTTTCATTCTAAGATCATCAAACTTTCCTCTAAGGTTTTCTGTCTTGGCTGTCAGAAAATTTGTATCACCTCCATGTATAAGCTTCAGTTTGTCCCACATCTTTTTTTGTAGTTTTGCAATCTTTGACATCTTCAAATTCAGCATTAGAGAGTGAGGAAGAAATATTTATGACCATGCATTTTTTCTCATGCTTCTCTCTCAATTGATCTACTGTCAATAGTCTTGTAAGCAACACATATTTAGTATCTAGGAATTGAGTAACATCATTACCAATACCTGATAACTGGAGTCTTATCCTACTTTTCCATGAAGCAAATTTGTCTTTGTTCAACTTGGGCACATCTCATATGTTCATCTTGTGACCTTGACTTAGGAATTGAAACCTTACTTTCTAAGAACACAAGCTCTGATACCAATTGTTAGTAATAACTAAGAGTGGGGGGGGGGTGAATTAGTGACCTCAAATATTTATCCTTCAAACTTAACCATCAATCAATAAATCTTAGATTATTATGTCCCTACAAGATGCATGCCATGAAATACTAATAATTATTAACTGTCTATCGGTTTTCTTTGTCAATACTTATTCTTTCTTGATTACCGATAAGTAGTATAACTATTTACTGAAACTCAGTAAATAAGAAGAGTATACCAATCAATCTAGAGTTAGATATGTAAGATGCAAGATAGTAAAGAAATAAATCATACACACATAACACATGAATTTTAACGTGGAAACCCTGTTAAGGGAAAAACCACTGGGACTAGTACCCCAAATTTTCACTCTTTTGAAGTGAGCCCTGTTGGGAGCCAACCCTGTTAAAGGTTACAAACACACTATTAAGTGTGACCTTGTTAGAGGATTTTATACATAGAGGCTGTCACTTTGTATCATGCATCTATTACTACAATCCTTGAATCAACCTCCTTCTTAGACTATGAATAGGTATTGGGCAAGTCCAATGCTACTTTCATGAATCAATCTTTTTGGCACTCCTTGAGATGTACCTCAATATATAGAAGACTGTTAAGTCCTGCTCGGTTAAGAGACTTGATGCTTCAATGGTGAAACTAAAACACTATGACCTATTCATATTGCAACTTGAATTATAGATTTTCAGATCTATTTAAGTACATTACCTCTCTAACCAATGTATCAATTCAATCCTTGTGCTCCATACTTTCTTCTTTGTGATGTTGTTCTCACTGTTCATCGATGTCTGCATAATTCCTTAGCTCTTCCTTCAGCTTGTTTGATCAACACTATATGAAGTTGTTCTTCATCAGTTTCTCTTTAGCATCCTCTTTCTACTCACTCTCCTTAATCCCATTTGTAAATGAATTAATCTTGTCTCTTATATAGACATAATATTCATTATTTCTTGATTCTTGATTCTTGATTCTTGGCGTGATAAATAGTCCAGCCAATTAGATTTAAACTATAAGTCCTGATTTGTCTCGTAAATATCTTCTTGCCAACTGTAAAAATCATCTTTAAATCAATCACTTATCTTTGGTTGAATAAAACAAAGTAGAAAACCAATTACGTCTATTTTTAGCTCTGCCAGCTAGATATTTTTTCATTTTCTAAACTCTTGGTTCTGTCGGTCACCACTGCAGTTAGTCATCGGAAAAAATTGACTGATCCATCAGTGAGACTCTAGTTAGCTTCGTGATCTCCATCCATCAAGTAACTCTTTATCTTTGGTCATCAAGTAAATTTCTAACTTTGCTCATCGAGCATTCTATAGTTTGCTTCGTCGGGCAACACTATGCTTCTGATCGTCGGGTATCACTATGAATGTTCTTCTTTGCTTTGTCTGTCACTGTGCACTCCATCAGTGTTTTGTCACTTAGTGAATACTTGACTTTTATGCATTGCTGAAAGCATAACTTTGGTTCCTTTGGTTCTCTAAAGTCTTTTGTATTATGTACATGACCGTATAGATGATAGCAAGTTGACATCAATGAAAATATAGTCCATTAACTAATTTAATGACCTACATTATCTTTCAACTTAACATTATCAAACATTCAATCAGTTACATGTCATCAGTTAGAATGTAAGAAAATTACAATTTGACCTGGTGTATGCAATCTATTATTTATCATTATAGATCCATTTAAGATTAAATGTATAATTATATCACCTAATGTGATTGAATAATACCTTTGATGCTCGGTAGCCTCTATTCTTGGTTCTTGATAACCAAATTCACCTTTTGTTGTTATAGTTATTGAAACTTTTAGTCTGATCCATAGACGTGATTGTATGCTTCATTCATCCTCTCATCCATTCTCACATCATTACATAATGAATTATTATGACATCTATTTATAAGATAGATTGACCTAATCAAGTTTCACATAAAACAATATTAACTCTACGATCGCTAGTTTACAACTTGATCTTGATCTCCTAGTCTATGTGTTTTAAATCAGTTTGATTGACTAAAACACTTACATTAATGTTTCTTGTCCCTAAAGAAATGGTTTTAAAAACAAATCAAGAGTCTATAAATAGAATAACACTTTTTTATCTGACCTGGAAGTTAGATCCACTTTTTGCGGACTTCAACTGACTTTCAATTTTGGTCGGTCGGTTATGCTCTGAAGTCAGTTAAACTATTTCTCGGTGTTCCTTGCTTGAACTGTCTCTTGGGTTCCTCTTTGAATTTTCTGTCAGTTTGCATTATGACCTACTTGACAAGTTCCTCTTTATCCTTTCCACTTTGCATTTTTGGTTTACACACAAAATTGTATCATCGGTTTTCTTTGCACTTAGCAGTTTTTGGTGATCTCTGATATCTGTACTTTTGGTTTTCTCTTTGTCTCATCTCTTGGTGTATGTTTACCAAAAGTGTTCTTTGCATACTAATGGAAAAATAATGTCATCAATATCCCCCTTAGACATTAGTATCATAAATTGATATGTCCAAAATACTAACAAAATGTTAAGTATGTGAAACATATATAATCCTTAGTCATTTCATGACTCCCCCTATGTATATGTCGGTATATCATCATACTCCCATTTTTTTTGTTATGTTTATGTAGTACTATATAGTTTCCTATCTGTACATATCATTATTTTCCCCCTTTTTTGATATTAAGGGCAAAGGTTTATACCTCATAGCTTATCAAAATTGTGAGTGTGAAGACTTCATGTCTTCCATCATCTTCTCCCATTGGTCCTTCAGGTTGTCTAGAGCCATGTGCTCGAATGTGATCCTTGAATGCATATCATAGATTTTGTCTTCTACAGACATCTCAGGGGTGGCTATCAGTTATTTTTCTGAACTAATATGTTGTTGAAGCAGTGTTAAATTTGGTAGAAGTTGAGCCTAGAGCTCAGTGACCTCTCCCCTGAATTGTATTTATTCTTCCCACAGTTCTTGCCTTAACCTTTTTATCTCAACAATATTTTCATAATGTAATTTTATTGCATTTTCCTCGGTGCTTAAGCCTTTAGCACTAGTAGCTAGATCAAAATCTAACTTTTCTATTTTATCACTATGCTCCTTAGTGAAGTTTTCAAGTGTGCTCAATTGTTGGATTAAGGAAATAGCTTCAGTAATTATTGGATCTAATTAACTTATGAATTATGAAAGCTTTACTTTGTTTACTGCCACTACTTGCCTGATATTTTCAACAAGTTTGTGTTGATATTTTTTCTCTTCTCTCTCCTCTATTTCCTTTTATGCATCGATGTTCTGCATTGTAATGGCTTCAGTGAGAGTGGCTAGTTCATCAAGGATAGGTCTATTGTGATCAACATCAACATTAGGTACAATCTGGTCCAAGATGTTCCTAGTTGTTTCTAGTACCATGGAGTCTCGATGCTTCTTTCTTAGCTTCTCCTGTGGTGCCTTCCTCTGGCATATTTTACCGTACTCTTTAATTGCTTTATACTCAAGTGTAGTTGGATCAAATTTGGGTATCTCAATGATTTCGTCTAGAGTGAATTCCAACTTACTCTTTTTGGATTTCTTCTTCTTCTTAGTTTCACTTGAATGTAGAACCATAGCCATCTTCTTAGCTTTGTCTATTGTGCTCGATGAATTGATTTGTGGTGTTGCCTCTTTTTCCTGTTGTGCTTCGGTGTCAGCTTGTAGGTTTTGAGTAGATGTCTCCACATCAACCTTTACATTATCTATAGAAACTTGTTCGGTTACCTCAGGAATGTCATCTTTTTTTTTTTGCGCCTTCATTGGTATCCTTATGTACTTCATCATCCTTTGTCTGTGGATCCTTTTCAGTAGTGTCTCCATCTATTTTCTTTAAATCTCCTTCTGTAACCTTATCAGTTTTGGTTACAATATGAGTGTCTCTGATGACATTCTGTTCATCAGTGTTTTCATTCTTTCCTTCATCACCTACGTCCTCGGGAATGCTTAAACTTTGTTAAGTGATTTTTCTTTTTCTTGAAGTATATTGATGACTTGCATCAATATTGACATATTCCTTGATATGTTCACCTGTGATGTGTCAAATATCATGTCCTATTCGTTGGTCTTGTCCTTCATAACAATTTCATCTTCATCTTTCTATATTTCTTCTCCTGGATCATTGGTTATGTCAATGACCATAGTGTCCACAATATTGTCCATAGTGGTGTTCATCCATATCTCATCTGCAACATCCATATCCTTGTTTCCTTTGGTGTCCAGTTCCTCCTTGCCTAATTCAACATCTATAATGATGATTGGTTATGTGCTCTCACTAGCTTGATCATTCTTGATTTCCTGATTCTTGGTTAGAGCTCTCTGTGGCTCAAGACTTGTATCCTTTTCAAGAATGTCAAGTATATTCCTCCATTCGGCTTCACTCTGTCAGTCTAACTCTAGTAGATGTCCTTTTAGTACTTGGTAGGCTCTCATCTTTGGTGAGAAATTTTTAGAATGAGCCTTCATCATTTCTTTGATTTTCTCCATTTTGGATTCAGGAGGCATGATTGATACTAGGGCTCTTTCCCTGATTTCTTTCTCGGAGTGCAAGGAAAAAGTCTATCTTGCCGATAGGCTATCTTGAAGTTGTTTGGGAGGTATTTGTATATGCACATCATCTTGATGATTGCCTCCTCACTTTTATTTTGATCCAAGGGATCCAATTTTAACCATCTTTTGACTTTGGATTCAGTAATTGATCTGGATTTGATCATTAATGCACATACCTCATCCATGGTTTTAGGGATCTTTTTCTTTTCTTCGTGAACACATTCATCTTTTTCTATATCCTCAATATCTTCCCTGGTTCTTATGAACTTCCTTCTCTTTCTTGTCCCTCTTTTATGTGTAGTCGGTTTCCTCTTGTAGGTTCTTACTTGTCCTTTCTTCAAGGATGAAGGACTTGAGTCCCTAGTTGTTTGGCTTCTTATCCTTGAGGAATTTGTGGTTCTTGTCTTCTTTGCTGGTGTTGGTAATGGAGTATCTGACTCTGTAGACTTAGAGTCAATTACCTTCTCAGCCTCACTGACGGGTGACTGTCCTTCAGTTTCTTCCTTTTGTTCAGTTTCCTCCTCTGTAATTGACAGTCTTTTCTTCAAATTCTTAACCATTTTATCTTTCTTCATGTCAATTTTCTTTACAACCAAGCCGGTTTTGATTCTTGATTTGGCCTCCTCATAAGTTCTAGACATTGGTTGTGTCTTGTCTAATGGTTCATTTATCAATGCATTGATTGCATTGGATGCCTGATCAATATTTTACTCATATTCTATAGGTTGTAACCATGTTGTCCTTGGTACAATAGGTTTTATGTATGTGTGGTTGGTCTCAACCATGAAACATATATCATTCTTGAATTTTTCAATAAGTTGCTCAGGGATCCTTACTCTTTTCTGCATTCAGTCCTTGAATCTAGTAAAGTACTCATCCATAGCTATTTCAAATTTGTATCCCAGTGATGTTATGTATTCACTAATCTGCATGGTGACTGCTCTTGGGGTATCCCATTTTACATCTCCTATTGATGGAAATGATTCTTAGAAGTAAAGAAAATGCACATGATAAGTGAGCCAAACTTACATGTATTTGTCTTTGCATTTCTGATTGTTCTCAGGTTTTCTTCTAGATGGATAAGTAGAAGTTATGATAGATCCAATTGATTTCATTTCTTTACAATTTTATAAGTTGTATCCACTGCTCTGCATGCTATGTTGTTCATCCTGCTAGCTTGGAAGAATTTGTAGCCTAGGACACATGTTCTGAATTTCAGTTCATCATCGGTAATAGTGGATACCTTCAGTCCTCTGCCTTCACACTTGGCTCTTGTGTTCTTTTCAATCTTAGCCTTGGGTGGTTGTTTCAATGCTTTTACCTTATCAGTTACAGGGTAACTGGTGACTACATTAATAAAATCCCAGGTTATCATTTTAGGCTCATCCAGCCATAGCTTGTGATTGTGAATTCAGCTAAGTACTAATCAAATCCACTTAGTTTTGAATACCTTTGGGAAAAATAGGGCATTAGTGAGCCCTTTCACCTCTATGTCTTTGTGCTCATCTTTTATAGATCCATCCTCATTACATAGTTTCTTGAAAGCTTGCTCCCCTTCTAAGTCACAAATTTCTACAATCTTGTAGTGGATGTATGCTTGGACGTCTTCGACGAGAAAAACCCCAACTGGTGTTCATGAGAATGCTCCACATTTCTAGGTTGTGATGCAACCTCAATGAAAATCTTATAGTGGGTTTCCTCAAAGGTAGAGTTCTTGATAAGTTTAACCTCATCCTTCTTGATATTTTTGAGTTTGATGGTTCTTGAGGTCGTGGCCATTGTTTCAGATATTTTAGGGCTTTTATGAAAATGTGTAAAATAGAGTTTTTGGTTATCATAGGAACTTACTATTCATTCTTGTAGAGGTTACTGATCTATTTGGAGTTCTCTGGGTCGAGTTGAAGTTGCTATGTGATTCTATCGATGTTTCTTCAAATTTTGCTCTTGTCGCTCTACTTTTCTCGCTGGTGAATAATGAAACCCTTTTGTCGCCCTTTTATAGACATTTTCCCTAAAAGTGAATCATTAATTCTCAACCACTCCCCGGTGTGTGAAGACGGAGTCATTTATTTAAACACTAACTTCTCTCTTTGGTGAGAATACGATGCTTTGGGGCAGTTGTCTAACTTCTCACTTTTGCAAACAGGTTTCAGTGTTTTGCGAAAACAACTTATTCAACTTGCTTCATTACCGACGAGCCTTAGTTTACATTATCAACACAGATTTTACATGTTAATCGATGATTCTCTGTAAGTTTAGGCATTTTTAGCTCTGAGCGTATACCAATGGATTTTTCTATGTATTGCCCGATGGAAAGGTTATCATAGATTTTAACAAGTAATATCATGATGCATCTTTACTCATGCTAATTTGGCATTTCATCAACATATTATGGAACTGATGTAAAATGCTACTTAGTTAATGCAATTCCATACTTACTTGTTCTGCTTTGGTGGGGGTAGTGATGTCACCAGATCCATTGGATGGGGTGTCACCATTTGCATTGCTTGGTCCAACTTCATCATTGTTTGAAGCTTTTCTCCACATTTTTTCTCTTATTCTATGGATGTCTTCAATGACATTTCCATTGGAAAATGTGCTAGTTTCTATCATTCAGTTTCTATAGTCTTTCTTGAGATGACCAACTTTATGACAGTGTAAGAATGCCATTCTGGGGTTATTCCAACCTCTATACTTTCTTATCCATTGTCTTATATAGTTTGCAGCAATGTGACCAAATCTTCCACATTTTGTACAATTTTTCCATGTGTTGTAATCCCATACATACTGGTTACTGACTCTTTTTAGTTGATAAGGAGTTTCTTGACCTTAAGTCTTCCATGCTTGCTTTTTCTTTTTCTAGGATTCAAGAGTTGTGTGCCCATTCATTTTGCAAGTAGGACAGTATTTGTCCATGTAGGTTTCCTTCTTTGGTTGTTTCATCTCAGACTTACATTCATATGTTTTATTTCCTTTCTTGTTACATTTATAACAAAATCCTATGAATGAAGATGTGGATTTAGGAATACCTTTCATTTTTCTCCTGCATACATTTGATGTGTAGCCTTGCTTTCTACAGTGATTGCATGTCAACTTTCTTGGTCTTGGATTTGCATAGACATTCTTTCAATCAACTTGATTGGGTGATTCTCCACTCTTGGTATAGCCTAGATCGGTGTTTTTGTTGATTCTTTGTTGTCCACCAAGAAAATCATCCATTATTTTATTGCTCTCTTCAGCTTTCTTGATAATTTCATTATGCTGCTGCTTAATTTTGAGTTCTTGTTTCAACTTTTCATTTTCTTCCCTTAGCTCACTGATAGCTTCTATTCTTTCAATGAGCTCAACATTAATTATGTTTTCCTCTTGACTCATAAGAATAATCTAATTTGTAATCTCATGGTGATGATATGTTAATGTTTGTATTTCAGATTCTTTCTTTTGTAGCTTTTCAGTAATCTTCCTTCTATCATCAATAGCTAGTGTTCTTTGTTTCTCAGCTTGTCTAGCACTATTCATGACATCAATAATTCTTAACCTCTGTGTCTCTTGACTAATTTGTAGATATTTCACTTGTCCAGTCAGATATTGATTGATTTCATTTAGGCTTGTGATGCTTTCTTCTGATGTGTCTGATGCTTTGCTTGTATTTGATCGTGAGGACTCAAAGAAATCTGGTATCTCTTCCTCATGATAATCTATTTCATTACAGCGAGATGTCATAATATTTCTTTCATCTAACAGTTATCTCATCTCGATTCCAGCTTCTTTATAATGCTCATAGAAGATCTAAATTTTTAACTTATAATTCTCTGTACTCTTGTCAAGTCTGTACATCTCCATTGTATGATCTTTTCTCTTAAGCCTTTAAGCTTTTCTAGATAAGAGACTTAGCTCTGATACCAATTATTGGAATTAATGGGAAGTGTGTACTGAGAGGGGAGGGGTGAATCAATACCTCTAATTTTTTTTAATCTTTTAACCTTTATTGTTTAGGTTATCAAATTGTATATCCAACCATTTTTTTAATACTATCTTGATGTAAGATTAATAAATTCATAAATTTAATCAAACATGTTAACTTTCATAGAAACATTTATGAAAGTAATTGACACATAACACAAGATATCATAACATAAAAAAATCCTGTTAGGAAGTAAAAACTTTGGTGGGGATGGCACTGACAAATTCTTCACTATCTGCAGATTGGAAGGGGTCAGTTAATGCTTACAATTTGATCACTTCTCATGATCTACCCTATTAAGAGTATCTATGGATACCTATTAAAGTCTACTTGGTGAATAGATTTAGCAACACTGTTGAGTGTGCACTCGATTAATAGATTTACAATTGGATAGTTAAATCCACCTTCCCTGAAAGGATTTTTACACTTTGCATCACTTGTTAGAATGCAAGAAAATTACAATTTGACCTGGTGTATGCAATCTCCTATTGCTAATTATAGATCCATTTAATATTCATGTATAAGTGTATCACCTAATGTGATTGAATAATACCGTTGATGCTCGATAGCCTCTGTTCTTGGTTCTTGATAACCAAATTCACCTTTTGTTGTTTTGGTTCTTGAAACTTTTAGTCTGATCCATATATGTGCTCTTATGCTTCATTCATCCTCTCATCCATTCTCACATCATTACATAATGAATGATTACAACATCTATTTATAAGATAGGTTGACGTAATTAAGGGGTATGTGCAGGATCATGGTATATCAAGCTATGGCCTTAAGTGGCAATGAAAAATCAGAAAATCAGGGTTAGTCAACTTGACGTAAAAAGTTGGACATCTTATCAACCTTATGTGAAAAGTTGTAAGAATAGAATCTATAGGAAATTGAATATAGTTTCTAAACTACTAGCCCTTTTCTGAAAAAAAAAATCTAATTGTTGAAAATTTTAGATTTAAATGCAGCAGTATGAAAATTTTAGGAAAAAGATAAAAAGTATGTGTATGCCTGACCACCTTAATCACAAGAAAATGATTATGTCTTTTTACAAGATTCTAGATATAAGTAGTAGACTCATGCTCGGATGTGACGCATATTTTTGTGTAATTTTTTATCAAATAATTAATTAATTATGAATTTTCTACTATGAATTTTTCAGAATAATAAAACTCCTGTGTCTGACCACCTTAACTAATTCTAAACTTTACAAAATTGTTTTTTTATTTTAAATTTTTCTTATAGTAGGCGAAGCATAGAATGTGACGCACGTTTCAAATTTCAAAAAGGTTAAATCGTTTGAAAGTTATAGTTGTTTTTCAACCAGTCTGTTAATCGGGACTTTAGAGGTAACTCAAATAGAAAATAAGTAATAAATACTTATTGAAATCAAAAATTGACAACAATTATATTGATGGAAACCTGATAATCTATTTAAGAAACCCTTTTCATTTCATCAATTTCGGGTGAAAAAAATGTCATTAGCTACATCGCCGAAGTCTGGAGATCATAGGAAGTATGATAAACACATTTTTTGGGTTGACCATCCACGTTTGGCATTGCAAAGCCAAAACCTGAGGAAAATACCAAGGCTAATCAGATATGAGATATTATAAGATATGAGATAATATCAGATATCCGATGTCTCCCACCAAAATTTCTCTTTCCATTTCAAATTTCAACATTTTCACTATTGATTTTAGTTTTATAGCTTTTTTTATAGATTTCATATTTTATAATATTAATATTATACAAATACTAAATGGTAATTGTTATACACTGAATTTGCGCCTCTGATCTCAAGCTCTCTTGGTCTTGATAATCCAGTATAACAAGGGAATCATCTCCAGGTTGTGGGACCTATGCTAACTGAGATGAGACCTCCAGATTCTAGG
>MU221603.1:429155-450444 GCA_018584345.1 Thuja plicata
TAGTTCCTCTCATTTTCTGCAAATCTGTGTGTTACTGCGTCTGATCTGATTTAGATGTTTTGTGGGTATACTTCAGCCCCTAGCAGTCTTGTCTCATTCCTACACCTGGTTGCAGAAAAGGATGTTTGTTTGCAGTTCATAGGTCAAGTCTTATGTTCAGGCCTTCCTATGAAACACTTATGCAAGTCTATCTAGTGAGTTGTGACTCATTTGACCTGGTTCTTCCATTGATTTCGTTCCTCTATACTGAGATCCAAGCCCTAATTTTGGTGCATCACCTAGTAGGTAGTTTGCTTTCAGTCATTTCCCTTCCATGCAATCCTTCTATCCCTTTCTCTCAAAAATTTTACTTTCCTGTTTAAGAAGCAAATTAAGGTGATTATCCAAGAGGAACCAGCCTAGAACCTGGAGGTCTCATCTCGGTTAGCATAAGGTCCCACAACCTTGAGATGATTCCCATGTTATACTGGATTATCAAGACCAAGAGAGCTTGAGATCAGAGGCGCAAATTCAGTGTATAACAGTTAATAAATGAAGATCCACAGAAAAATAGAACAAAATACTATAAGTTGCCTTACAACCTGCATGCAATTCGGATAAAATGTCTTACAAACTATTCTGTCACTTCTAAAATATTGTATCAAATCCTAAAGTATAGTTATGCTCCCTGAAACTACTCACAAAACTTAGTTCTTTCCTTGAAAGAAACTTGCAAGCAATTAGATAGTTACCTTGTAACCAATATGCTTAAAGATGCCTTAAAAATTTAAACATAAAAGAGCATACACAACAAGTAAAGAGACAACAATAAGATAGAGTAAGACTGCACTATATTTTATTCATATATTTTTTCTTCAATACATAAAAAGCTTAAAAATCTTTAAGACAGACACAAATTAAGAAAGTTTGATTTTCAATATATTTCATCCTCCTTAGCTTTTACAATTTTGGTCTATTTATAGGTCCTTAACCATCTTGGAATCCTTAATGTTAGGATGTAAAAAGCTTCAGATGGTTTAAGGAACCTAACCCTAAAAATATAGAAAAGACAAAGAAAGAGAATGTACAAGCGGTGGAGAGACAAAAATAGGGGATGAAATCTAATATTCTTTTGTCTTCTTCTAGAGTATGGTGCCTTTGTCTGACAATATTCAGGATAGCTTCTGATATTTATATCAAGATCAAGTGACTACCATTATAGGCTAACTTACACTTATCTTTAGTAATAACTAACCTCCCTGTGTTCAATGATCAGGCCATAAGTATTCTCCTTTATTCTTCATCTAGGACCTCCTCCTCTACCACAGGCTTATTTTTCTTGGGCTTGGTCATCAGGTCCCATGCTATCACTTCATCATCTCTAGGCCATTTAAAGCTCTGTGTACTCTGTACTTGTACCTTCTGTCTTTCCCATCTGACATCTATGATGCTTTTAACATCCATTAAGAATTTTTTCATGTAAGTCTCTACCTTGAAGGCTTCATCCAAAATCTTATTGAAACCTTCTATATCTAAAGTAGATCCTGAAATAAATGCCTCACTGCTGGGCATTCTGCTATCGAATTCACTCCTCCAGGCCTCTAAAGCCTTAATTTGATCATCTTGTCCTTTCAAAGGAGGAACAAATCTATTAAACTCTTGGAGAAAGCAGGCTCAACTTAGCCTCAATCTAATTTATCTTTCCTTTAAAGAAAGATAAGGCTATATTAGCCTTCTTAATTTCATCATCCACCTTTGTTACAATTTTAGGCAAATCTAGCCTAAGAGGCTGCAAGTAGGCAAGCTTTTCAAATAATTGGACCCTAGGAGACCAGTTAATAAAGTAAGGGTTCAAAGTGGCAATGTACCCTGTCACTTCTGCATGTAAGGTGGGCAATTTATTGTAAGCATTCAGGATGACATCTATTTTAGCTTTGAGAATATCAATCCTATCCTGAAGAATGCATTTCAATGCATTTAGGTCTATCTCATTTCTATTCTTGCCCACATCTTCTTTCTCAACTACTTCCTCTGATTTTTCCTTTTCCTCTATCTGTAAAGGTTGTTGTGGAGGCACATAAACCACTTTAAGTTTCTCTTCTAGTTGTTTCAGCAACTCAACAATTACCTTATCTTGCTGATGTATCTTTATGTGGCACAATTCCCTATCTTTGACTAGGGCACTGGTTTCCTCAATCAGAATGCTACACTTCTCAGACAATTGTTTTTTCTTGTCTTCATTCAAGTGAGCCCAATGATTCATAATCTGAGAAATTTCCAAATCTCTAGTGTTCTGCACAGTCCAGACCATTTGGTTCCCCACCATGTTCTCCTAAATGTTCACTAATTGAGGCTTTTGGTCTTTGGGACATAGGCTCCACATAGCGAAGGCTTGTGATTTTGGACTATATCCAAATCCCTTTATCATATAACCCATTTGAACCTCACTTGCCAATTTTAGGTCTAGTTGCTTCCTAAATTGATCAATAATGAATGTTGAGGCTAAGTCCCAGCCCTCAGCAAGAAAATGCCACCGTTCAAAACCATTTTCCTTGCCTCATCTGGAGAGACATCCTCACTATCAAGATCATAGGCTTGAAAATCTAGCAAAGCCTCATTGGTAACTATTTCTTCTCCATCTACCTTCAATTGAGCCCTTATCTGCTCTTTCTTGTGCCATCTCAGAAAATCCTTGAATTCATTAGTCTTGACAAAATTATCATCACTCAGAAATTATTGTTGATGAAACAACCTCTCATCAATACATGCCTTAAGAGGCAAATCTACATTTTCTTCGTCATCATGTTGCTGCCTCTTCCCCTGTCTGATTATCTTTCTTAGATTATGATCATATAATCTATTTCTAGGAATGAGGGCACTTATTCTATCTCCTTTCTTCTCTTTCCTAATAGAGGAAGTCTGCCCAGGGTCAATTTTTTGCCTCTTTGTAGCAGGCTCTTCTACATCATTTGGCTATGACACTTCAGTTAGGTCAATGATGTGGCCCTATTCTCCTTGTAGCTGTGCAACCTCTGCAACATCCTGTTGAGGTTGGTCATATTGAGGTGGATGGGCATTATAATCACCATCACTATCACTCTCATATTCTGATTCTGAATATTTAGGCTCCTTTGCTCCTTTTTTATCCAAAACATTATCCAATTATTCATAGAGTACATAAAAATTATCAATCATAGCCTTAATCTTACCAAAATAAGGCAAATCAGGGTAAAAGCCTCCGAAAGACAACCCATTTCTCTTTATTTGTTTTTCTAGATTCAACAATTCCTGAATCCTCTCTCTTCTTGTTCTTATCTCATGTTCATCAAGAAGATTTCTTGTGACATCCTCTTCTACAAAGAAACCATGCACATTTTTATTGGGGATGGTAGGAGTCAAAAGTCTCCTAACTCCTGCCATGAATCCCTCAGGGTCAATATATCTGTATGATGCTGCCCTCATCTTGCAGATCTCCAACCATGCACTCACCTCATCTATAGCACCCTTTCCAATGGTAAAGTTAAAGATTTTAAACTGTCTAGGGGTTAAGGTCCCCTTCCTATGTTGTACAAAATGTTCATTGTCTGTCAACAATAGTTGCCAGACAAACTCCATGGCAGCAACCCTAGATGGCACATGATAGGGTAGGACATGAGGTAGATGTGTACATCCATATACCCTAATCATGGTAAAAAAAATTTCTAAGAAGAAATCTCCCCAGTTGTGATCACCTTCCCACTTGTCCACATACTCACAAGGTCTCAATAATTGTAGCACCTTTACTAGGAGTCTAGTTTTGCTGATACCCATGCTATGCATTAATGGATATACAATCCAATTTTAAAATCCACAAAAATCACAGTCCTTGGATGTATAATTCAATTTCCTAACCGAAAACTAAATAGGATTAGGCTTGTCCTGGAAAATCCTCTGAGGATTCAAATTATTCACATCCATAATCCTATAGTTAAAATGTAATAACAAATGCATTAGGATGGAACAGTGGAAGAACCCAGGCTCCTTCTCCTTAGGGTCCTTCATCTTCTTGTGTGTAGCTACAAATACTTCATGCATTTTGTCAATAATATACTGTATGTAGTCATAACTGGTGCTAGAATGCACCTCTTGCAAGTCTAGTACCATCATCAAAATTCCAGCATTAATTTTCTCTACTCCTCCGTCTATTCCTAACACTCTACATAATGCATAGGCAATATACTTAATATAAAAATAAAAGGCTTTGAAACAGTAGGGTGCAGTCCCAGGTATAGGAGTAAGATGGTTCCTAACCTCTTTAAGCATATGCTTTTGTAATTGACCCCTAGGAATACCAGGTTTTAACCTATACCTCTCCTCTTTCTTAGTAATATTTATCTTGGTAGATATGGTACTGTATAAGCCAAAGGCTTGCGTGAATGAATTCCTATTTAAAATCAATAGGGCAGTACCATCATTTTTCTTTATTGTCTTAGACAGAGCATAATAGTGGCTGACAAGACCTAGAAACAAGTCTATATCTATATAAACATCAAGGACAATTAACCTAGCGAGACCATAATTCCAAGGGTTTGACACTGGGATGGCCTTATTAGAATTATTATAGAAGTAATTGTAAAGAGAAAAACCTGTTGATCCTGGAGTGGAAGCATCTCTGATCTCACAGTAGTCATCTACCAAAAAATTTGCAATGGCCCTCTTGTTCTGTGTAGACCCCAACAACAACTTTAAGAACTAATCAGAGTAATTCCTCTTCCCTTTTGCATCATCGTCTACTTCATCACTTCTTCCACTGGTGGAAGCCACACTTACAACCTTGCTCATCTTGCTCTATTTAAAATCTTTCTTTACCGATATTGAAGAAAATATCCCCTCAGAACTCACTGCTCCCTTCTGATCACTGCTTAACAATTCAAGAAACTTGATAACCAAAAAAATACTCTGCAACTGATCAATTTCTGCCTTCTGAACACAAAATACCTAGAACTTCTTTTCTCTACAATTTTGGATGCAAGATAATTGAAAATGAACCTACAATCAACTCTTTATGGTAACTCTCATAAGTACATAGCTCATCATTACAAAAATAATCAATTTTGCCTTCAAGTTAACATGCTGTGGAATTGATTGAAATCCTAGCCGTAGCTTTTGAGTGTGATAGGAAATCAAATTCATATGTATCTGTTTTCATAAAAACCCTTATAAAATTTGAACAAGGTGACATGTCTTCATATGATTGGTTCTCTGTAAGACATCTCAGCTACCCTTTTTCATACAACAATTAATTTCCTAGATTTTAATTGGTCACTGAATCTCCACGTTGTCATATCAGCAAGTGCCACCTTTTATCATTTTTCATATTCAGCGACCAAGCAACTATACAGTATCTCCTTGTCACTGACCAAATCTATTAACCCTAAATTCTTCTAGAGATCTAGGGACTGAGTGATTTCCTTTACTTGGCTAACCATAGTTCACTTTTGGCGATCACGAGACTGCATGAATCAAACTCGCTAGATAAAATGCTTAACTCAGAGTTTATTTTGGGACCCCTCGAATAGCCTTTATCTTTACCTTTAACTGTTATCGCTAAGTCGCTGAGTGTTTATTTCCCATTACAAGACCCCGCGACTAACCTTAGTCGCCCAATTGCTAATACAAACTGCTATCTAATATTTCTTTCAGAGACTACATGACAACCTTCACCTTTTTATTTTAATTTAGAGACTATGCTACTAAAGGTTATCTCTTTGTCGTGAGCACTTTTTACTCTCATGCATATTTAATGGAGACTTAGCGACCACCATTGATCTTATTACACTTAACATCTGACAGCTGCGCTAAGTCGTTGAGTATATTTAAAAGGGCTTAAATCATTTTGAGACTACGCGACAATACATAACTTTATACCTTTAATCTCTTAATCGCCAGATGACCTTTTTCTTTTGGGAGACCACGCGACTAACCTTCATTTTTCTCATTGTGGACATGTGTCTCTTCTAACTTTTTGTCTCTGAATCGCTGGTTAAACACTGACTTAGCATCTTAATCAAGCGACAACCCAACTACCATATATTATAAACGCTACAGTTTGTCGCAAAGTCTCAACATCTTTTACTTAACTATCATTTTACTTGGAGACTATGCGACACAAACATTTAACATGTCACTTAACTGTGTCCCAATCTAGAGACCCCGTGACTAAAGCAATCGCATAGTCTCATAACAAATCACTAACTGTTGGAATCTTTGCGGGACACCATGACTTAACTGTTTGTCTAGATGTTGACTTCTGACATACTTCTGCATTGGGAGACTTCGCAACTGAAAGGTTTCACCAAGTCTCATAAAACATAAGGAATATCCTGTTTCTTCAAGAGACATCCCGACAACACTTGATTTCCAAGTCTCCTAACCAAATGGAATATACTTCTTGGATCAAGTGACTAGGCTACCATTATAAAAGGCACATGACTTGAGTTTGTCAAAAAGGTAATGCAAAAATAGAAACTCGATTGTCATTTTAGGGCTTTTTTGCATTTTGACTTAGAACAGAGCTTAGGGTTTTTGGTTTTTGCACTGTTCATGTGGATTTTGACCTAAAGACGCAGAAACTTCTCAGGGATACCTCAAAAAGGAACATACTTTCAGACTTGGGATAGAAATTGGCCTGAAGGCAACAAAATTTTTAGGGCAAAATAACAAAACCTGGAATACAACCAATAGTGGCTCTACTTGAGGATTGACTAAACACAATTTATGGAAAAGAAACATAGAATCTCTAGTTGCAGACCCTTAAAAAAAAAAGATGAGGAATCCAACTAACCTAAAATAGAAGGGAAACTATTTACATCATTTACAAACATAAAGGGAAAGTATTCACAATATAATACATACTTGTGAATAAAGTTTTGATTCTCAGTTGAAATAGGGTTTTAAAAATTGCCCATGCACAGGCAACTCAAAATCTTCTCCCTCCATGTTCTTCAATAAATTAGAGTCTTTTCCAAAAAAAATTGAGACAATAAATGGCCCTAGCCACAAAGACTCAAACTTCTTATTTTTTCCTTTGTCTTTTTCTCTAGCATTCCATTGGCGAACTAGGTCACCACACTGGAATTTTCTCTTAGTAGCCCTTTTATCAAAAAGGTATTTCATCTTTTGCTGCAACTTCATGTTTTCCTTTTGACTATTTCTCCTCACTTCATCCAATTCTATTAACTGAGTCATTATATTCTCAATAATATCAGAAACATCTAAAGGTTCCTCTTGTATAAACTGATATATTGGCAATAAATTGTTAATGGGAAATCTTGCTTTTAGACCATATACCAACTCAAATGGAGACTTACTAGTTGCTTTTTTAACTATTACTCTGTCAGTCCAAAGTGCTAGTTTCAACTTAGTATGCCATGTTCTTTTATTCTTTTCCAGAGTCCTTTTTAGTATCTTCAATATACTCTTGTTACTGGACTCAGCTTGTCCATTAGCCTGTGGATGATATGGGGATGAATATGATATTGTAATCCCATATTTGTTATAGAAACTTGTCATTTCTTCTGATCTAAAACTCATAGCATTATCCATTACTAACTTAACAAGTACACCAAATCTGGTTATAATATTCTCCATGAGAAATTCAATAACTACCCTGCTTATTGCTTTCTTTGTAGGGATTGCTTCAATCCACTTGGTAAAGTAATCTATGGAAACTAATATCCAGCTGTGTCCCCCACTAGACTTTTCCTGAAATTCACCAATAAAGTCAATCCCCCACATAGTAAAAGGAGCTTCAGTACTAACTAGATTTAGCAGCAAAGCACCTACAAATTTTAACTTGTTAGAGAACCTTTAACATGGTTCACACTTCCTGACATGTTCATAAGTATCCTTGAAAAGAGAAGGCCAATAATACCTGGCCCTTAAAATCTTATGGGTAGTAGTCTTAGCAGAAAAATGACCCCCACATTCTCCTTCACGCATTTCACTCAAAAATCTCTCAGCTTGGTATTTGTCAAGGCATAACAATAGTACACCATTCTTATCTTTCCAAAACAAGTCACCCTAGATCAAAGTGTATCTTTGAGTTTGCAATTTTAGACTTCTCTTCTAATTTTCTGACAAATGATCAAGACACTTAGCATTTTTGAGAAAGAATACAATATCAGTATAGAATGGTTGCCTTTCTATGCTTGTAATAGCTTTATCATGCATTTTTGTCTAATTTATCTGTACTAGATCCAAGTTCTCTTCTATCATAAGCTTTTCCAGACCTTGTCCTCTTATCAATTTTGTAATACGGATCTCAAGGTTAAACTCTTGTATTTTGGTGATCCATGTACACCTCTTACCAGTTACCTCTGACTGTGTAAGGATAGCTTTCACTACTGAATGAGGAACATAAGCCTATATCTTAGCACAAAATAAGTATGGCCTAAAAGATTTCATAGATTTTACCAAGGCATAAGCCTGATTTTCCATTATTTCATAATTAAGCTCTACAGCTTTCAAGGATTTACTCTAAAAAGCAATTGGATGTTCAAATCCTTGTTCATCCTTTTGAAGAAAAATAGCAACAATTGTATGAAAATATGCAAAAGAAAACAAAGAGAAAGGGTTGGTATAGTCTGGAGACTTCAAAACTAGAGCCTCTTGCATTGCTTTTTTTATTTTTTCAAATGCTTGTTGGGCTTCTACATTCCAAACAAATTTGGCATCTTTCTTTAGCAATTTTACAATGGGTTTAACAATCTCTACAAAATTTGCTATGAACCTTCTGACAAAGTTAATCTTCCCTAAGAAAGATTATACACCTTTTAAGTTCTTTGGAGCAGTCACTCTTTGAATTGCCTCCACTCTTTCAGTGTCTATTCTTATCCCTTCCCTTGATACTATATGTCCAAACAAATTTCCCTCTTTTATTGCAAAATGACATTTCTTGGGATTTAGTGAGACCCCATATTCCAATGCCTTATTAAAAATCTTACCCAAGTGATCACAGTGATCTACTTCCCTTTTAGAATATGCAGTCAAATCATCCTGATAAATGACCATGAATAAATCTATGAATTCTTTGAAAGCAACATCCATGGCCCTTTGAAAAGTTTCCCCTACATTTATTAGTCCAAAAGGCATTCTGATATACACATAAGTCCCCCATGGAGTAGTAAATGCAATTTTTTACTTCTCTGATTCTTTATCTAGAAATTGGTTGTATCTTGAGAAACCATCCATCATGGATAGAAATTCACAACCAGTCACCTTATGCAACATTGCTTCCATATTAGGCAGGGAATAATTATCTCTCAATGAAGCAATATTTAAGTTTTTGAAATCCACACATAGTCTGATATCACCATTTTTCTTTTTGACTGACACTAAATTTGATACCCAAATTGAATGTCTAATTGGCTCAATTATCCCAACATCCTTTAGTTTCATCAATTCTTGTTGCATTTTAGGAGCCAACAAGGGGTTAATAGGCCTATGTTTTTGCCTAAATGGTTTCACATCTAATTTCAAAGGGATTTTATATTGAAAAAGTTCCTCTCTATATGCTTTCAAGTCCTGATATGACCAAGCAAAGACATGTTTATATTTTCTCAACAATTTGATCAAATTTATTCTTACATGAGAGTCCAAACCCTTTCCAATATAAACTATTTAAGGACTATTTTCATATCCTAATTTTATTTCTTCTAAATCCTCAACTTTGGCATTGCTTAGCTTTGATGAATCATTCTGTTGACTACTAAAAAATGCTTCAAGCTCAACCAAACCCCTAGGAATCTGATTAGAGCTTAACTAGATAACCTCATTTCCCAAAATGTAGTCTTTTCCATCATTATTTTCCAGTAAAGTACTACAATCTATACTCTGGTTTTCATAATGGTCTAGACATTGTATGAACCTCAAAATATCTTGATCATCTTGGAAAAATTGCCAGTTGTATATGTTGTCCGGAACAACTAGTCTTGTTTTGACTTCTAGTATTGACACCCCATGCAAGGTCAAATCATCATTTTTTAAAGCAACCTTTGCTAAAAAATCAGCCATTATATTTTTTGATCTTTCTAACCAACTTATGTCAAAGGCATCAAACATTTCAATTTGATCCCAAATAGAATATTTGTACATTTTCAATCTGTCATTCTTTACAATATATTTGGATCTGACTTGAGCTACTACCAACTCAGAATCACCATAAACCTTTAAACACTTTATACCATGTTCGATAGCAATTTCAAGTCCCAAAAACAAAGCCTCATATTCTGCAGTATTGTTTGTACATTGGAGGGCTAATAGAAATGAATACTTAAAAGTGGTACTTGATGGGGATATCAATAATACACCTGCCCTTGATCCTTCTTTTGAGCAAGCCCCATCAAAGTACATTTTTCACAACCCACCTCCCTGCTTAATCAACTCTCTGTTTATAGGATCAATCTCTTCATGCTGACAATAAATCACTTTTTTGCATCCCAAAATTCTCCATATCCATGTCAATGCAACAATTAATGTTAGTGTCTTCAAATCTTTCTATCATGTGAGGAGTTCTACTCTCCCTTAAGACGTTAACATTTTCTCTAGCAATATTAAAAGTAGCATATGATAAATCATATTGTATACTACCTCCCATTGAAGCACTCCAATTTCTTGACAGTAACATGCCATAATGTGGTGGTATGTCAACCACCAAAAAATTCATAGTCATTACTACATCAGGGCAAACTGCTAATTTATAAGGCATAGCCTCAATGCTACTAATCACAGGGACCTCTCTAGAGTCCATAGCTCGACATCTCCCATAAGGAGTATCAACTTGTAATCCCATTGCCCTCATGATTTCTATAGGCATAACCGTATTAGATGCTCTTGAATCAATCATACAATTTTTTAGCATCTTATCATTAATTATAAATGAGAGAAAAAATGGGTCAACAACCTTTGGGGAAGAAGTTGTATTCAAGAAAATTTGAGGAATCTCAGATGTTAACACCTCAACTTCCTTCCCTTTGGTAATTGGTTTCTTGCTAATATTTTCTGGACTTTGAGCCTTTGTTATGGGCACACTGTTCAATAATGACATTACCTTTTCCTCATGTTCTTTAATTCTCATCATCTCTAGAAATGGTACCTTAACTGTCATTTGGGACAAACATTGACCCATATCTACTAGAGTATATTTCACATCTGCAGATTTTGATTTATCAATAGTGATATCATTTTCCTCATTATGTTCATTCAAAGCCGATTCTTTTAATTTTTTATTTTCTATCTTTTTCACAGGAGTACTTTTTTCTTGTATTTTCAAATCTCCTTCTTATACAACATTTTGTTCTAGGGCTTTTGTAATGATTTTGATCTTATGTTTATATACAATTTCAACAAGTCCTTCCTTTTTTTGCACATACTTAGTGTCTGTCTTATTTTCTTTTATAAAGACACCTAATGGCTGGCTACTAGTACCACCCACTACCCTATTTCTCAGTTGATAGTTGTTTCTAGCCTTGTTTACTAAATCTACAGTAATCATGGCTTTCTCTTCATCTGAAGCTCTTCTAATGAGTGGAATATCTTGATTGTCTTGAGCATAACATCTTATATGATCATCATTTCCCTCAGTTTCACTATCAGATAAGATCTGTTGATGGTGATTTTCTACCCTCCTTTGTGAAATACATGAATCATGATTTTCACTTTCACTATCTGAATCTATATCATGGCATGAGTAAGTATTTGTCATACTATGATCATACTGTTCACCCTCATCATTTCCCTATTCTTCACTTACTCTCAAATTTAAGGAAATGATACAAAAATCAGGGTTATGAGGGGCTTCACAAGCCTCACACCAGGGATCATCATTGCAAAAATGAACAAAAAATTTATGTAGAGGGTCTGGAGTTTTGTTATCTATCTTTTCTTTTCTAGGTAAAATAACAGGCTTCCCATCTTTGAACTGAGTGCCATAAGGATGGTTCTGCATTCTATTTTGAGGATTGTATGTAGGATTATAAGAAGACCTATTGTACTGAGGCGTCCTACATTCCTTATACTCAGGCTCTTTTAAATTGCTCCTACTAAACCTTGATTCATCCCTCCTATTCAACTTACCAGATACTCTTCTGTTCATTTCAATATTGACTGCTATTTTATAAGCACCAATAAGAGTTCTAGGGTTTTTATCTCTAAGAGCATATCCAATTTTAGAATCAAAGGCATTCAAATAAGTTGCAAGACATACCTCTTCATCCATCCTTATCTTTTGAAATAGCTTGTGCATAGCTCTTTGAAACCTAGTATTAAACTCACTAACCTCTTCATTGTAATTCTTCTTGCTATTATTGAACTCATTAAATAAAAAGCCTTTGTTTGTTTTATCTCCATACTGATCCTTAAATAAGTCAATCAAATCATCCATAGAAACAACAGATCCATTAGACAAGCTCCTAAACCATTCCCTTACATCTTCTACTAAAGAATGAACAAATAATTTCATTAACACATCTTCATGGGTGATATTTAAATCATCAACAAAATCAATCAATTTTCTTAAATGTGTTTCATAGGAAATAACATTGTTACCTGCAAAGTTTGGGAGCTTTTCTCCTATATCACCCACATCTTTTGGGAAAGCATTAGGATATCCATGGATACCAACAAAATTAAATTGTTTATACCTTTCCGTATGCAATGGTTTTCTTTGAAAACTATCATCTTCCTTGAAAGTGGTGGCTTTTTCTTTAGAAGTAGTAGTATTTTCTGGTCCAGCCTGAGAATACTTTGAAGACTGCAAGAAATCTATCTTTTTCTTCATTTCAACTATTTTAGCTTCCATTTGTGCCTTTTCCAACATTTTCTCCATGGTTTCTTTTTCAATTCTCAACTTTTCCAAGTCAATATCCAACTTGGACATTTTCTCTATTACAGGCTTCTAAAACTTAGGTTCTTGATCTCTGTGTTCACTCATCTTTTGTTTACCTTTGTCCCTCTGTGAAGTAAAAGCCTTATGAGTGAGTAGTATTTCTTGGTCCTTTTGAGACTTCTCTGTATCTTTCATATTTTGATGTCTTGAAGATCTTCTTTTTCTCTTATCAACATTCTTATACTCAAGTTTTTCCTTTCTCATTTCTCTCTCCCTTTTCATTTGTTGAACTAGGGCAAGATGTTTCATGATGAACTTTTCCTCGTTTGCTAGCACATCAGAGGGAGCATCTTTAGAATCTGAACTAGATGCACTTGTCTCTTCTCTCTCATTTGAAGTAGAAGTGACTGTGGGTGTTTCTAAAACTCTTTCAGTAGCTTCTTCATACTCTAAAGTATTTCCATCATGAGAATGTTGATTTTTGTTCATGGTTCTCCGAACAGTACCCTCTGTACCTCTTGGTGGGGTTTCATCCATGCTAACTTGGTTATTCTTTTTTCTCCAAGACATTTCCATCCTTGAGGATTATGGGATTCCACCATATAAAACCTTCTCAGGATCCTTTCTCATCCTTGACCTAGTATTCATTCTGAGAGATATTTATCAACTTTGCGCTAATCTCAGAGAGTTCCTTTTAGAGTCAACACCCAATGATTTGGGATGAATGAATACTTATCAAAGAATAATATTGACAACCATAGCTGGTATGATTTGTAAAAATCTTAAAACATCAAAACACCAAAGATTTATGACTACTTGGACTAGAGATATTCTGAAATTTCTTTAACCAGATGTTATAATCTCTAAGTCCCCAGTAGAGTCACCAATTTGTTAGGGTTTTTTCTTGCAGGCCCTCTAAAGATGCTTGAATACTTAAATAACTCTATGACTCCCAATGCCTTTGGTACTCTGACTCAAGTAAGAGAAAAACACTAATTGATGAGGTATTTTGATAACACTGGGAATATCTATTATCACCTCCTTTTTTGAGATCCAATGACTCAGGCAGGTCTTACCTATGACTGATTACTGGCTTGACAGTATCATTAGAGTGGATTTTACTTATGTGCTGAATGCTCTATTTTTAGATGGACATGTATATAAAAATGCAGATAACTATAACTATTCTGAGAACAAGCTTGACAATCAAAATCAATATCTTAATGACACCAGACAGCAACATAATAGGGAATTTCATACTTCTTTCCTTTTGCAATTCTTGTGAATCTAGGAGGAATAACCTATTGATTTACTCTTTATGAAATCAAGAAACTTCAACTGTAATCACATATGAGTTCTACACAAATATTCTTGAAAGAAATTGGTTTAAATGAATATGTGGATGATGATAGATTACCAAACCAATTTCTAGACCAGTGCCTATCCTTAAGCTTATAGAGTTAACAAATGAAGATCCATAGAAAAACAAAACAAAATACTATAAGCTACCTTACAACCTACATGAAATTCGGATAAAATGTCTTACAAAGTATCCTGTCACTTCTAAAATATTGTATCAAATCCTCTAGTATTTTTATGCTCCCTGAAACTACTCACAAAACTTAGTTCTTTTCTTGAAAGAAACTTGCAAGTAATAAGATAGTTACCTTGTAACCAATATGCTTAAAGATGCCTTACAAATTTAAACATAAAAGAGCATACACAACAAGTAAAGAGACAACAATAAGATAGAGTAAGACTGCACTGTATTTTATTTATATGTTTCTGCTTAAATACATAAAAAGCTTAAAAAGCTTGAAGACACATACACAAATTAAGAAAGTTTGATTTTCAATATATTTCATCCTCCTTAGCTTTTACAATTTTGGTCTATCTATAGGTCCTTAACCATCTTAGAATCTTGAATGTTAGGATGCAACAAGCTTTGGATGGTTTAAGGAACCTAACCCTAAAAATACAGAAAAGACAAAGAAAGAGAATGTAGAAGTGGTGGAGAGACAAAAACAAGGGATGAAATCTGATATTCTTTTGTCTTCTTCTAGAGTCTAGCACCTTTGTCTGACAATGTTGAGGATAGCTTTAGTAATAACAAACCTCCCTATGCTCAATGATCAGGTGCCAAGTGTTCTCCTTTATTCTTCATCCAGGACCTCCTCCTCTACCACAGGCTTCTTTTTCTTGGGCTTGGTCATCAGGTCCCATGCTATCACTTCATCATCTGTAGGCCATTTAAAGCTCTGTGTACTTTGCACTTGTACCTTCTTTCTTTCCCATCTGACATCTGTGATTCTTTTAACATCCATTAAGAATTTGTTCATGTCAATCTCTGCCTTGAAGGCTTCATCCAAAATCTTATTGAAACCTTCCATATCTAAATCAGATCCTAAAATAAATGCCTCACTGCTGGGCATTCTACTATCGAATTCACTTCTCTAGGCCTCTAAAGCCTTAATTTGATCATCTTCTCCTTTCAAACGAGGAACAAATCTATTAAACTCCAGAGAAAACATGCTCAACTTAGCCTCAATCTGATTTAGCTTTCCTTGAAAGAATGATAAGGCTATATTAACCTTCTTAATTTCATCTTCCATCTCTGTCACAATTTCAGGAAAATACGGCCTAAGAGGCTGCAAGTAGGAGAGATTTTCAAATAATTGGACCCTAGGAGACTAGTTAATAAAGTAAGGGTTCAAAGTGGCAATGTACCCTGTCACTTCTGCATGTAAGGTGGGAAATTTATTGTAAGCATTCAGGATGACATCTATTTTGTCTTTGAGAATATCAATCCTATGCTGAAGAATGCATTTCAATGCATTTAGGGCTATCTCATTTCTATTCTTGCCCACATCTTCTTTCTCAACTACTTCCTCTTATTTTTCCTTTTCCTCTATCTATAAAGGTTGTTTTGAAGGCACATAAACCACTTCAGGTTTCTCTTGTAGTTGTTTTAGCAACTCAACAATTACCTTATCTTGCTGATGTATCTTTATGTGGCACAATTCCCTATCTTTGGCTAGGGCACTGGTTTCCTCAATCAGAATTCTACACTTCTCAGACAATTATTTTGTCTTGTCTTCATTCAAGTGAGCCCATTGAGTCATAATCTGAGAAATTTCCAAATCTCCAGTCTTCTGCACAATCCAGACCATTTGGTTCCCCACCATGTTCTCCTGAATGTTCATTAATTGAGGCTTTTGGTTTTTGGGACATAGGCTCTACATGGTGAAGGCTTGTGATTTTGGACTATATCCAAATCCCTTTAACATATCACCCATTTGAACCTCACTTGCCAATTTTAGGTCTAGCTACTTCCTAATCTGATCAATAATGAATGTTGAGGCTAAGTCCCAACCCTCAGCAAGAAAAATGCCACTGTTCAAAACCATTTTCCTTGCGTCATCTAGAGAGACATCCTCACTATCAGGATCATAGGCTTGAAAAGATAGAAAAGCCTCATTGGTAACTATTTCTTCTCCATCTACCTTCAATTGAGCCCTTATCTACTCTTTCCTGTGCCATCTCAGAAAATCCTTGAATTCATCAATCTTGACAAAATTATCATGACTCAGAAATTGTTGCTGATGCAACAACCTCTCATCAATTCATGCCTTAAGAGGAAACTCTACATTTTCTTCCTCATCCTGTTGCTGCCTCCTCCCCTGTTTGATTATCTTTCTTAGATTATGATGATATAAACTATTTCTAGGAATGAGGGCACTTATTCTATCTCCTTTCTTCTCTTTCCTAATAGAGGAAGTCTGACCAGGGTCAATTTTTTTCCTGTTTGTAGTAGGCTCTTCTACATCATCTAGTTGTGACCCTTTTGTTAGGTCAATGATGTGGCCATGTTCCCCTTGTACCTATGCTACCTCTGCAACATCCTTTTGAGGTTGGTCATATTGAGGTGGACAGGCATAATCACCATCACTATCACTCTCATATTCTTATTCTGAATATTCAGGCTCATTTCTTCCTTTTTTATCCAAAACATTATCCAATTATTCATAGAGTACATAAAAATTATCAATCATAACCTCAATCTTTACAAAATAAGGCAAATCAGGGTAAAAGCCTCCAAAAGACAACCCATTTCTCTTTATTTGTTTTTCTAGATTCAACGATTCCTGAATCCTCTCTCTTCTGGTTCTTATCTCATTTTCATCAAGAAGATTTCTTGTGACATCCTCTTCTACACAGAAACCATGCACATTTATATTGGGGATGGCAGGAGTCAAAAGTTTGCTAACTCCTGCCATGAATCCTTTAGGGTCAATATATCTGTATGATTCTGCCCTCATCTTGCAGATCTCCAACCATGCACTCACCTGATCTATGGCACCCTGTCCAATGGTAAAGTTAAAGATTTTAAATTGTCTAGGGGTTAAGGTCCCCTTCCTATGTGGTTCAAAATGTTCATTGTCTGTCAACAATAGTTACCAGATGAACTCCATGAAAGAAACCCTGGATGGCACATGATAGGGTAGGACATGAGGTGGATGTGTACATCCATATACCCTAATCATGGTAAAATTTTCTTCTAAGAAGAAATCTCCCCAGTTGTGATCACCTTCCCACTTGTCCACATACTCACAAGGTCTCAATAATTGCAGCACCTTTACTGGGAGTCTGGTTTTGCTAATACCCATGCTCTACATTAATGGATATACAATCAAATTTTAAAATCCACAAAAATCACAGTCCTTGGATGTATAATTCCATATCCTAACCCAAAACTGAATAGGATTAGGCCTATCCTGGAAAATCCTCTGAGGATTCAAATTATTCACATCCATAATCCCATAGTTAAAGTGTAATAACAAATGCATCAGGATGGAATAGTGGAAGAACCTAGGCTCCTTGTCCTTAGCGTCCTTCATCTTCTTCTGCATAGCTACAAATCCTTCATGCATTTTTTCAATAATATATTGTATGTAGTCATAATTGGTGCTAGAATGCACCTCTTGCAAGTCTAGTACCATCATTAAAATTCCAGCATTAATTATCTCTGCTCCTCCATCTATTCCTAACACTCTACATGAAGCATAGACAATATACCTAATATAAAATTGTAAGTCTTTGAAATAGTAGGGTGCAGTCCCAGGTATAGGAGTAAGATGGTTCCTAACCTCTTTAAGCATATGCTTATGTAATTGACCCCTAGCAATACCAGGTTTTAACCTATACCTCTCCTCTTGCGTAGTAATATTTATCTTGGTAGACATGGTATTGTATAAGCCAAAGGCTTGCATGAATGAATTCCTATTTAAAATCTATAGGGAAGTACCATCATTTTTTTTATTGTCTTAGACAGAGCATCATAGTGGCTGGCAAGACCTAGAAACGAGTCTATATCTATAAAAACATCAGGGACAATTAACTTAGTGAGACCACAATTCCAAGGGTTTGACACTGGGATGGCCTTATCAAAATTATTATAGAATTAATTGTAAAGAGAAAAACCTGTTGATCCTGGAGTGGAAGCATCTCTGATCTCACAGTAGTCATCTGCCTGCAAATTTGCATTGGCCCTCTTGTTTTGTGTAGACCCTGGCAACAACTTTAAGAACTCATCAGAGTAATTCCTCTTCCCTTTTGCATCATCGTCTAGTTCATCACTTCTTCCACTGGTGGAAGCCACACTGACAGCCTTTCTCATCTTTCTCTATTTCAAATCTTTCTTTACCGATATTGAAGCAAATCTCCTCTCAGAACTCACTACTCTCTTCTTATCACTGCTTAACAATTCAGGAAACTTGATAACCAGAAAAATACTCTGCAACTGATCAATTTCTTCCTTCTGAACACAAAAGACCAAGCACTTATTCTCTCTACAATTTTGGATGCAAGATAAGTGAAAATGAACCTGAAGTCAAGTCTTTATGGTAACTCTCGTAAGTATATAGCTCATCATTAGCAAAACATTCAATTTTGCCTTCAAGTTAACATGCAGTGGAATTGATTGAAATCCTAGCCGTAGCTTATGAGTGTGACAGGAAATCAAATTCATATGTATGCATTTTCATAAAAACCCTTATAAAATTTGAACAAGGTGACATGTCTTCATATGATTGGCTCTTTGTCAGACATCTCAACTACCCTTTTTCATACAACAATTAATTTCCTAGATTTTCATTGGTCACTGAATCTTTACGTTGTCATATCAGCAACTGCCGCCTTTTATCATTTTTCATATTCAGCGACCACGCAACTGTGCATTATCTCCTTGTCGCTGACCAAATCTCTTAACCCTCAATTCTTCAGGAGATCTAGCGACTAAGTGATTTCCTTTACTTGGCTAACCATAGTTCACTTCTGGTGATCACACAACTGCATGAATCAAAATTGCTAGATAAAATGCTTAACTCAGAGTTTATTTGGAGACCCCACGACTAGCCTTTATCTTTACCTTTAACTATTATTGCTAAGTCACTGAGTGTTTATTTCCCATTACAAGACCCCACGACTAACCTTAGTCGCCCAATCATTGATAAAAAAATGCTATCTGATATTTCTTTTAGAGACTACGCGACAACCTTCACCTTTTGATTTTAATTCAGAGACTATGCGACTAAAGGTTATCTCTTTATCGCGAGCACTTTTTACTCTCATGCAGATTTAATGGAGACTTAGCGACCACCGTTGATCTTATTACACTTAGCATCTGACGGCTGCGCTAAGTTGCTGAGTATATTTAAAAGGGCTTAAATCATTTGGAGACTACGCGACAATACATAACTTTATACCTTTAATCTCTTAATCGCCAGATGACCTTTTTCTTTTGGCAGACCACACGACTAACCTTCATTCTTCTCATTGTGGATATGTGTCTCTTCTAATTGTTTGTCTCTGAATCACTGGTTAAATGCTGACTTAGCATATTAATCTAGCGATAACCCGACTGCCATATATTCTAAACCCCGCGGTTTGTTGCGAAGTCTTGACATCTTTCACTTAACTATCATTTTACTTGGAGAGTATGCGACACAAACATTTAACATGTCACTTAACTGTGTTCTAATCTGGAGACCCCACGACTAAAGAAATTTCTTAGTCTCATAACAAATCACTAACTGCTGGAATCTTTGCGTGACACCATGACTTAACTGTTTGTCTAGATGTTGATTGCTGACGTACTTCTGCATTGGGAGACTTTGCGACTGAAAGGTTTCACCAAGTCTCATAAAGCATAAGGAATATTCTATTTCTTCAAGAGACATCCCCACAACAGTTAATCACCAAGTCTCCTAACCAAATGGAATATACTTCTTGGATCAAGCGACTAGGTGACCATTATAAAAGGCACATGACTTGAGTTTGTCAAAAAGGTAATGCAAAAATAGAAACTCGATTGTCATTTAAGGGCTTTTCTGCATTTTGACTTAGAACAGAGCTTAGGGTTTTTGGTTTTTGCACTATTCATGTGGATTTTGACCTAAAGACGTAGAAACTTCTTAGGGATACCTCAAAAAGGGACATACTTTCTGACTTGGGATAGAAATTGGCCTGAAGGCAACAAATTTTTTAGGGCAAAACAGAAAAATCTGGAATACAACCAAGAGATGGCTGTCAAAATTTTATATGTAATACATATGATCACTTGAGTGCTACGGTTTCAGGAAAAGAGTGGCATTTGATAATAAGCTTATCTAGATCTTCTATAGAGCTTTAGTAATTGGTTATTACTGTTTAGGAGATTATTGAACAAAGTAGGCTGAATTGCTTGTCAGTATTTTATTTATTTTTAAACTGGAAGCTATATTTTAGTTTGGTATTGGAAGATAGACAAAGTTTGGGAACGTGTCCCTATGGAACTTGGTGGTACCCTAAATTTTGATAATTTAGAATTCCCAATCCATTATCAAGAAGCATGTTTCTCCATAAAAAAAAAGATCAAAGGAAGGAAGCTTTATGACACAAATAAATAGAACTTACTAATCGAAGCCTTCAGAAAATGCTAGAATTTAGACCTGCTACAAAGATGATTTTGACAAAGGATAAAGATGGTCTAATTTTAAAAATCTAAAATCAACCCAGTTCGGGAAATCAAATTTCCTATCTCCAACATAAATATTAGCTTTTCATGAGGTGTTTTGGATTTTTGACCAAAGCCAAATCCGAAAGTTAGGTAGTTATTTGTTAGTTAGTTTATTGGTTTTTCAAAATAATTTATAATAAGAGTTGTGTCTTTTGACCCTAAAAAGGTGTGAAATCCACTCAAACACATATATATATACATAATCTAAAATTTAAAGAGGGGAATATAATATAATACAATTTCACATATTTGGATAGTTTTAAATCAACAAGTATAACATGGACTTGGATGTACTATTTTTTCAAAATCAATAAAGATAAGTCTTTTTTCTTTCACATGTGTAATAGTTTCATTATCATTTTACAATTAGTCCCTTGGATAAACCAATA
>MU221603.1:450494-471977 GCA_018584345.1 Thuja plicata
AAACCAATAGAACTTCTTCAAAGTGATAGTTTGATGTGCATGCTTCTTTATTTGATTCATATTCTATATTTTCAATTGGTTTTCTCATTTTGCATGGTTAAATTCTATTGATTGAGGCCTTAGTCAAGTGGTCTGTCATCTGAGAAGAATTACCCTTTTGAAATATCTCTAAATTTGTTTTAGGTTGCATGTACATTCCATAGCTCCTTTGAAGTGATAAGTTTTCTTGTAAAAATGTCTCTGAGGTTGAACACAAGATTGGAATGATCTTAAACCTATTGCCCATGGTAGAATAAGACACTGGTCTAATCATTATTTGGATTATAGTTATTCAGTTCATTGTTTATAGTTTTGTGACATCTTATATATTTTTTCATTTCAAATTACATACACATTTACTAAACATTATTTCAATTACTTAAAGTATTTCAATTTAGAGTTCATGATATACTGCTTTTAGTTAGATTTCTTTCAAGTGCCTTGCCATACTTGAGAGAGAAGGTTGAAGTGTTACTTATCTACTATAAAAAGCCTTGTAACTTGAAGGATAAGTCAAGGTATAGGCCTACCAGCCTTGGTTTTGCAAAGCCAGAATTGCAGAAGTTCCAACCTTGCCTTGGTTGTGACTTGTTAGTTGGCCAAATCACTTGAGTTTCCAAGAATTGGATTGGCAAGTCCATAGGAAATCCAATCTGTTGATTTGAGCACCAACATAATTTAACTCATGAATTAGGTAACATAAATATTGTATTGTATTTCTATTCATTTTATGTCAGCATACTTATTCTTTTAAGTTCTTTTCTCTGTTAACCCTCCATAAGGAACTTACAAATAAAGAGTTGTACAAAAAAAAGAAAAAATGATGAATACAAAAAAAATTACGGGGCTACATTAATGAAATATGTTCAAGTTTAACAATAAAATTGTCCGCGTTAACCTTCCATAAGGAACTTACAAATAAAGAGTTGTGCAAAAAATTAAAAAATTTATGGATACAAAACAAATTACGGGGCTACATTAATGAAATATGTTCAAGTTTAACAATAAAATTGAGTTGAAAATTAGAAATTACTCAGTATTAGTTGTTGGTATATTCCATCATATCATCCATTTAATAAAGTTCTTCATAACATCCAATTAATAAAGTTCTTTGAAGCGGATGGCATGTTCCAATTAATTATTCAAAAAAAATATACATATTGTTAAATATCTATTTAGAAAAGTGATAACCCAAAGAATTAAGAGCCATTTTCTCTAATTTGAAAAGTATTTTACTTCAAGTTAATCACATATAGTTTTCCATTCATGGTATTTACAGTTTGATTTTCATTTAATTGTTGTTTTTGATCAGTTCATTTTCCTAATTTTTGCATGAGGTTGGACATCGAAATATGACTAAATCTACTGCTTTGTTTTTTAGTAAAGAAATGTCCCTGCATTGGTTTTTTAAAGCTACAAACCACATTCAAATATGAATATTGAGATCAAATGATATATTTTACTACATTATTGAAAAGGTAGTATCTACAAACCATATTTTATGCTTGAAAGAATCAATGAAATGGTTTCTTGAAGGAAAAGAATGTTAAGACTCAAAACTGGAAACAATATAAGCCAAAGTGTCATATTTATCATTGGAAAGTTGCAAATTGAAAAAGTTCTAGTGCATTCACCAAGTGTCCCAAACTCTATTACAAAAGTCAGCCTAATTAGTAGCGCTCAAGCTAAATTGTAAGAGGCATAAGAAAAAAAATGTTAAAAAGAAAAACTAGATGCAGAAGCAAATGAAACAGCTTTCATAACTAACTATTTATAAGCCATAAGAAAAAACTAGATATCAGTAGAAACCAAGTATGAAGTCTTGTGAGGCTCTGAACTATGACTGAATACTCTTGTTGTACTAAGGCTTCTCATTACTCCAGCAAACAGTGAGACAAGATGATAATCTAGCAAGTATGACCTACATTTGAACATGACATATTCTTACGACTTTATCAATCTATAAAGTGTGCTCAAATAATAAATGATACACTCTTGAAGGCAGTCCATGACCTCCCCTAGGGTACGTCTGGCCAAAGAAAAAACAAAACATTTGATATGCAAGAATTGGTTGAAGCTTTTGTTCATCCTACTCTCCTGTTGACCTACTATCCTATTTTGAAAATCTATTATAATTGTTGGCCATTTAGGGATTGCACTAGGTCTAATCCAAATAAAATTGAAATGGGTTTACCCCATGTCCTTGAGGTAATTGTTTTAACACAACATGAGACTTGCACATTCCATGTCTTCCAAAGCCAAACAAATATATAGGTATTTTTCAATGTTCTTGGAGAGATTGTTCCATAATCATAATGTTATGCAGCTCTCTAAAAGGAGCCTATAATTGCAATTGTAAAAATATAACCAACCAACATGTTTCACAATGGGGATTTAAAATGTAGGGGTGTGCAGCATAATTGAAAGAAACAACTGCATTTCAAATTGAGGATCAAAATTCAAAGGAATTGGGTCTAAGGAAAATTTAGTTCAAATCTTCGACTGAAGAAATACATATGTAGTGAGGTTGTCGTGTGATGATTGTGCATATTCAAGCATCACCCATTTTTACAATCTTCACTTAAAATAAGAAACTACTCAATAAGGCTAGCCAGTTAGTAAAGTTATTATGGTGTAAAATTATCATCACCCTAGTTTGCTCAGCATTCACCAAGTGTAGACGAGTATCCAAAATGTGGAAGCACAGTGAAGGCATGTGGACGTTTGAAAAAATTCCATCTTGTCCTCCCTTATTATATTGTGGTCATCCATTTTAATAATAATTCTGATAAAGACATAGTTTCCCATGCCTTCGACATTGGTATCTGGCACACATCTACCAGCCAATCTACAACGTCAATGAAAAATGATCAAAATACTTCATATCAATATTCAGCATAAAAAGTATGCAACTTCTACAAAACATATGTTCCAAAATAAATTAATGCAAGGAAATATGGCACTGTGATTGGTTGATTAAAATTAGATTAATCACTATTTAAACATTTTTGCCTTTGGAATAAATAAATCTTTATCTGCTTTATGCTAACCCAATTGGATTATCCTATTACAAGTTGCAAAGCTACATTAATTAAAATTAATTCTTATTACCCTAACTAAATTCATTTAAAAGTCCAGAGACTACATTGGTCTATTTTATTGATGGATATTATTTGAATTTTTTGTAGCTTATTCCTTGAACATTGTATTCTCTTATTTATGAGAATATTGTAATTGGTTGTAGCAGTTGTTGTGGTCTCAAAGACATTTACAAAAACAAAAATTATGCTAAATGCTAGTACAGGGATTATGTCTTCCTTTGGGTGAGTTGGGGAACTAAGGATATGAATTGTAAATGTTTTTTGATTAATTTTGTTAGGAATTATAATGTTGTATTTACAATGCTGAGATAGCTTACAAGCCTCCATTTGTGTATCTACATGCCTGATGTTGTAAAACACATGGTGGGAGTTAGCACAGAACTAAATTCTTTAATTGTCCTTATGTTGTTGTAAGGGAATATACATACTATTTAGGAACATACATACTAGATCATGGTGCAAGACTATCATATTTTCTTTACCAATATTTGGTAGGAAATACGATGTACTACACCTCTTGTTTATTTAGGTGAGGGATGGAATTCTCTTTAAATTTTGATACTCAACCTTGTATTGAAGCTAAAATAATGTCATCTTATGGAAAAGGTAAGAAAATACAACCTATAAGAGTGACCAAGAAAGAAACACGATGGTCCCATTTGGTAACAGGAATTAGATTGGAATTAGCATTTTCTAATGTTGAATTAATAAAATACCTAGTTTGGTAACGTCTACCAGAATTGGAATTGACCATTTTGAATTCCCATTTTGGCCCATTTTGGGAATCAATTCTTCCACTTGAAAAGGTGGAATTGGAATTACAAACAGTTTCAACATAAGGAAAAGCAACAAATACAAAATGAACTAGTCATCATAAATAACATTTGTGCTATTCCTAAGTGAAAAATTGGATCAATGAATAACCGACCAGTGAGATTTGTTTTTGGCTATTGAAAAAGTGATCCTCAGCTCCATGGCCTCATAATTTGTGGAAACAAACTCATTTTTACATCAACAACCCAAACATCACCATACATTTTGGCCAAGTACTTATCAATATATGCAAGTCTTGATCAATTGATGTAGTCATATTTAGATGTTTTTCAAGGACCTAGGATACTTCCCGAGATAAAAGAGTAAATTACAACATTCACCTTCTTCCTACCATTCCTCTTAGTAATACCCTGTTATGCAAAGTGATGAAATCAAATGGAAATTTTCAAGACTTGTTCAAACATCAAGGTTTAATCAAACCAATTAGGTTGTCATATTGTGCTTCTTTAACTGTACTTGTGCTTAAGAAAGAACTTCACATTTATTTATGTATTTTTAGGCACTAAATAAGATCACAATCAAAATTTGGTATCCACTTCCTTCATTGATGACCTACTAGATGAACTTAAAGGCTGATCTAAAGAGTGGCTTTCAGTCACATCAAACTTTATTTAAAGAACACATGGAAGACAAATTTCAAGACATAAATGTGTCTTTTGAGTGGAGTGATATCTTTTGCATTTAATAACTCTTGCCACTTTAATTTAATTAATTAATGATGTAAGATATTAATTGTTTCCAATTTTAGAAGAAATAAATCCATCCACCATGTCTAATGAATATTTGAAAAGGCTATACAAGAAGGCATGAAAAACTATTTGATTGTCTTGTAGAATCGGAAAGAGGATGTTGCGAGCTATAACTGGGACTATTTGAGCATAGAAGATTCTTGTATAATTAATGAGGTTGATATATCATTGTAATTGATAGTTTTGTATTGTAAGAGAAGTGAGCTCATTGTATACCCCTAACATGGTTTCTATCCTTTGACAGGGATATGCACTAAATGTAATATTCAGCTCCTAATAGGGCCAGGTCTCCTAACATGGACACTATATTTTTAGTGCATCATTTGTGGGTATCATCCGCACTTTGGTTTTCCCTTGTCCAGGGTTTCTTCAATAACAAATCATGGGGTTATGAGTTTTTTACTTTATGTTTGTGTGTTCTTCATACTTTAGTAATTGATTGGTTAAGTTTGAATTTGTTAAGTTTTATATTAAAGTGTTGTAATACTCATTCACCCCCTTCTCAGTATTACTTAGTCCTAAAAATTGGTATCATAGATTGTGGCCCTTGGAGGTAAATCCTAACAGCTTGAAGGAGATTGAGATGGATTCAAGTAGTTTGGAAGAAATATTTGAGGCAGCACTTGAACACCTTCATAAGGAAAAAGTTGATAATGCTGAATTGAAATTCAAATTGAGAAGAGATGCGAGTTTCATTAAGAAGATTAAGAAACAACTTGAAATTGCCAGGAACCAAAGGAAAGATCTTATGGATAAGATAAAGGAAGAATTTTATATTGGTTCATCTGATTAGATTAAACAACTTGAAAAAGACAAGGAAGTGTTGAAACATGAATGCGAAGTTACCACTATTCAGATGGCTAAAGAAATTCAACAAAAGAAAGATGAAAAGACAAAAATTGAAGGGATATTGAAGAATGAAAATGTACAAATGGGAAAGATGTAGTTTCAAATTGATGATTACAAAATCAAGTATCTATAATTAGAGAAGTATAATCACATCATTAAGGGAGAACTTGTTGATGCAAAGAATCACATTGAAAAACTTCATACAAGTTGTGACAATATTGATGAAGAGAAGGAAAGAAAAAAACCTAAAGGTTACATGACACGAGTTGGATTTGATAAATAAGAATGCTCAAAATATCAAGAAACACAGTTAGAAGGAAAATTAGTTGAGGCACCTAATTGACATGAAGATGATATACAACAAGAGGAACCTAGAGAGTAGATCAGACCTTTCAGAGGAAGATGCTTTGAATGTAACAAAGTTGGTCACATGAAGAGGGATTATAGAGGTAAGAATCCTTATAAGTCCTTTTCTAGTTATTGCTTCAATTTATATGAATATGGGCACAAGAAAGCAAAATGTAGAAAACCTGATCAATCTAACACTTAAAATTTTTACATCAGAGAAGAAACATCAGCTAAGATTGCATCTTACAAGTACAAAAACTTTGGGTACATTGCAAGGAATTGCAAGTTACAAGTTAATCAGAACATATTATCTCCTAGATGTTATAAATATAATAATTGAGGACATATAGCAAAGTTATTTAGGTATAATGGAGCTGCAAGTAACAAAAGACCACGACTTGTTGTTATGAATAAAAATGTTGGTGGTGTTGTAAAGAATATGGAAAAATACATGGATGATATTGAAAATCATTTTAAGAAGGAAGGAGACAAGGATAGTGGTAAAGAATGGAAAGTGTAGGAACAGAATGAGACTAAGCATCAGGGAGAATCGGTAAATGTTACTAAACCCTCACCTGATGTTGCTGCTTTAGTCTAAATGGCCAAGCATGGACTTAGGTGAAGCTTTGGAGAAATAATAGAAATAGATCCAATCTCTATTTGTGCAGAATAAGCTGATGCAAACTTATGAATAGTAAATATGATTGGCTTAGAGTCTATATCCAAGATTACTTGGTTGTACACACTATACTGGATGATCACCATAAAGTTGAATGACTGGATCGTTTGTAGACTTATAAGTTTATTGCGAAATGTGTCAATCTATGCATGGAAAAGTATAAGTTCACTTCCTTAGACATTTCTAATCACAATTTGAGTAGAACTAAAGTATATCATTGAGAGAAGTTAGATCATTTCTAAGATTGCTAAGTTTGCATACATTGATTCATCGAGGAAAAGGTATTTTGATCTTCTATGAGCTTCATTTACTATGGATACTCCATTGATATTTGTTGTTAGTGAGGGGTTGAGGTACAAATTTAGGAAACAATCCTACAAGTATACAAAAGTTGACCCTGGAGGCATGTTTTTGCAAACACCCTATGATGTGCTTCATGTTTAAGACATTAGGGTATACATTCATTGCAACTATGATTCATTGGAAATATGAGTTTTCTCATTTACAAAATCTAAGCATCATGCAAATGGAGGAACACTATGAGTTCAATGAGGAAGGATGGATTAAGATTGTTCTTAGCAAAGTTTAAGATCAATTTCTATGGATAGGTGGGACACTTGTTAAGATTTCCAACAAGTTGAGCCATGATGTGACTAGATTGGATAATACTGGAACTATCCCCATTGTAGACAAGAAAATGAAGAAACAAGTCAAAAACCTAATGCATTCTAAGTGGGACGAGAGTGAAATGACTATTTCTGACATCTTTAAGCAAGATGTGAGATTGATTTCCATGATTTTGGAATACAAAATTCACTATAATAGTCGACCTAATTCAGTTTCCATTGGATTTACTATGATGGCTTATAACATGACAAAGGAAAATGTGAAATATAACCTCTGTGATGTACTGAGACAATAATTCCTTGAGAATTTTAAATAGATTAAGCGATATAAATCAAAAGTATTCAGGCTTGGATCAAAGTTGATACATGCATGTATATTTATATAGTTCATAAGTTTCCTGGAATGCACCCTAAGGCATGTAAAGATAGCAAACCAAATGGTATTCAAAAAAATAATAGTTAAATAAAATACATAATAGTACATGGGTGGATGGTAAACTCTTCACAATGTTTAAAATTATTCAAAGACAAATGATGGAAATAGTAAGAATCCATGAGGAAGTAGTTGAGAAATAAAAGGCTACAATCTATTTGATGGTTGAAACTAATTGTGTAAGATTCAAGGTTGTTGAACCAAGGAAGAAGTTGAGTTACCCTATGGGTTATGAGTTTAGTGTAGAGGTTCTTACCATGGAGGTAGATAATTTTCTATCTTCTGAGAATGGTTCTTTAGAAGAAACATGGGGCACTTATGAAGAAAAGTTTACCAAAATCATATATGAACAAACTAGGGCAGCAAGGAAAAGGAAAATTGAGAAAGTGGTTGGAAATATTGCAAAGAAGGTATTAGCAGAGATGAAATGAAAGAGGTTAGAAATAAGATGGAAGAAGGAGCTTTTGGATTGGTGAGAACTACACCTGCAGTCCTTCAACCTCCTGAAGCTTTAAAGGTTACTATTTCACCTCCTATAGTGACTGATGTACTTGATACCACTCCTACACCACCTACAAGGACATCGTGAATGGAGATAGTGAAGGAAACATAGATAGAAGAGAAGATAGAAGAGAAGAAAGAAGAAAAGAAAATTGAAGAGAAGAAAATAGAGGAGAAAAATGATAAACCAGCTGAGAGACAACTTTGGAAACTAGATCTAAGGATGTTGGAAAAGAGGATAGTCTATCAAGGAAATTTGAATCAATTAACTAAATAATATGACATATACAATGATAATGACAAACTTCTCATTGAGGACATTATTATTAATCACATGCTAATGTTTAAGAAGAATCTACTTGAAATAGAAGGTAGTATTCCTAAGGACTTATATGATAAATTGGAAGTAAGGAAGTAGTTAGAACTTAAAGAAGATGATCAAATAAGGATAAAATCCATAGAAAATACACTACATGTTGTTTCATTTGATAAGCATGAGAGAATAATGTAAGCCATTAAGCCCCCGCTAAGATTAAAATCAAGATTGATAAATATTATGGGGAGAAAGTATGATGAAGTTATAGAATAAATCCACTAGGATATTGATAAGGTGTTAATGGAAAATGGACTAGGAAATATCTCATCTCCTAAACCCAAGGCTACTTAGCCCAAAAATATTCTATGAGGAGAGACCTCTAAATTTGCAGATGTACACACTGACTCATCTAAGGATGAAGATGACGGTAACCATTTTTTCACTACAATCAAGAAACCAAATTTATTTGTTGTTGGTGTGCCTCTGTGTTTAGACACTTCACAAAATATTGGTGACCATTTTTAAGGGACTAATGATACAGTTACTGAGGAAGATGATAGTAATAAATAGAGTATAGTCAATGTTGGCACATTGACTAGGGATGAAATGAAAGGAGATAATAAAGAAAAAAAGTTCAAGACACTAAGGAAGAAATTCAAGAGAGTTTGGTTGAGGTAAAGAAGGAAGATGAGATTGAGGTAGAAAATAAACAGTAAACTAATGTATCCATTCCTGTTTTCTCAACTCTATTACTTGAAAGTAATGTTAAACCTATGAAAACTGATGTTGATGTCATGGATGAGGATGAATTGATTAAGTTTTCATACATAACCTTTGGCAAGGGTAAGGAGATATCCGAAATGAGGATTGAGAAAAAGACAAATTATGTATTAGACAGGGTTGTAGATAGAATCAACAAAAGTCTACACATACCTTTCACATTTCAGAGTAATGATACATTGGACAATCTGAACAAACTCCTTAATGAATTTGGTGAAGATGATACTCTGATTGATCAGATGGATACTCTTATCAAGGAAATTCTAGATTAAGGCCTAGATTTGTAGTCAACTACAGTGAAGCTTGTAGAGGATAAATTTTGAGAGTAAGATGATAGGTAAGATGATGGAGAAGATTACCATAGATAGGATCAAATTGTCAGATTTGATAAATGAAGTTAAGAATAAATTGACTAAGATAGATCAATTGTTTACCATAGTATCAAGGTATCCTAATTTTGTTCAAGATTTGGAACAAAGAAGAGTTGAATCCTAGAAGGAGTTCGAGAACTTAAGCAGCCATCTTGATCCTTTGTCATGTGCAATCACTAATTACAGTATTCAAGTCAAGAAAATATCATACAAAGTTAAGCAGATTCAAAATGAGAAACAATATTGAATGATCACTCTACTAGAGCTTCAATCATGATTATCCCCTACATTAGAGGTCATGCAACTGAATGCGAAGAAGGTAGAAGACATACTTTCCTTACCTGACATGAATACTCTAGATAGAATGGAAGAGCTTTCTTCTAGTTTTATTGAGAAAATTATTGCTATGGGAAACATCCTTGGATTCAATGAAGATAATCTTCAAGGTGATCTTTGACAGGATGTAAGTAAGATTTGTTTAAATGTACATATATTTGATTATTTTTACCTTTTTCATTGTTGTCAAAGGGGGAGTATAAGCATGGGGGAGTATATGTATAGGGATTCAGAAGTGGATATTGAGAATATTTTTGTACGATTATAAGCATTTAGAATCAGTTTGTTAGCATTTGTTTTCCATGAATGCTAAAGGGGAAGATTGTCGGTATTGTGTTGGGAGATTGTTTTTTTTGTGATGGATGCTTAGGTGGAGTCATAAGGAGTCTTTTATTTGGTTTTCATTGATTAAAATTAAGTTGGCAACTAAGTTAGTACATGGTAAACGTATGGAGCTATGTCACACTTGAGGACCATTTGGCTTGTTTTGGCGGGCCCTAATTTGGCCGGACCCCTTTTGGCCAAAACATGTCTGACCGTACATTCATGGCACACACACGGTGCCATGTGGCATTGATGTGGCAGATGTGTTTTGGCCAAAACAGGTCTGGCTAGACCATGGTTCGGTCGGAACCCTTAAAATTATAGATAGGAGAAAAAATTGTTTAAGTGGCTCATTTGCACTGAGCGCCATCCGAGAATTGTGGAGCAGAATAAGGGTACTTTGGCCAAAAATAGGTTAGTTTTTTATTTTAAATGTTTTTTAAATTTTTTTATTTTATGTTTTGTTTAGTTAAATTAATGTAGTTGCACTATTATTTGATGTTTTTTGTTTTATTTTTGTTATTTTTAATTTTAGAAACTATACAATATTGTTTTATGTAGATTAAATGTTTTTTTTTAATTAAGATTATATGTGTTGGCAAACAGATTTGACTTCTTTCTTCTTAGATGAAAATGTATAAATACTCTATGTTTTTTAAGACAAAGGATTCATCAACAGTTAGGTAAGCATAAGAATTTCCTTCCCTTTGAATTTTTAAGGTTCAACTTCCTTATGAGATATTCAATGAATTACAGACATAAAAAGTAAATTCATACACCTTTAACTAGAAAGTGTAGAAGGACCACTCAAATACTCTTGGGTATTGAGGTAATCTACAGAGTCAACTAATAAATGGAATAATCATGAAGTAAATAGAGATCTACTAACTACTTATAAAATAGAAAATTTATGAAATAACTCAAGAAAAACAAGCTATAAAGAAACTGAAAGTGACTGAATATAAATAACATATGCGCAGATTTAAATGTACCAATTCTCAAAGAAATCAAATACATTCTAGATTTTGATTCAAAGATCTAAACCATATCATGCATCTGTGTATTCATATATTAATCAGATCAAAGTCTGATAAAAAATTAGTCACCAGCTGTTTCAAAAAATCTAGAAAAGCTTAAGCTAACCGTCTACTCAAAACAAAAACTATCTATTTCTACCTTGATTTTCTAACTCTTTTTCAGTTCAAAGTTCCCCTATTAATAGTTTTGCATCTGAGAGAGCCTCCAGAAAAACCTGACCTCTTGGACACCAAAAGGAAAATCGTTTAAAACTAGTTACATAACTGATAAAAATAGAGTTTCAAAACACATGCCACTTAAAATATAAAGCAAGGGAAAATGTTGTCCCAAAGATTGCTAACTCCCATCTGGGCCTTCTGACGTGGCGGTTTGCACGAGCTTCTAGGTTCAGAACAAATTCATTAACTCTTGGGCTGGTTGGGAATGCAAATTCTTCAGGCCTGTCAGCTTCGCTAGAGTCACATTCTTTTCCCACCTTAACTCCCTGATTCTCTCTGCCTGCTTCGGCAACTGACCTCTATTCAACAGCAACATAGATTCCATGTTTGTAATTCTGGTGAAATCCTAAACTATCGGTGCTTCATTTTCTTTGAGAGCATTCATGGCGTCTGTGAAGATTTTGACCATGGCATCTGCATCTTTGCTACCTCCGTCAATCTGCAAAATACTTGAGGGATTCACTATCTTGATATCTTTAAGGGAATACACATGCATATCCAGCACCTCCTTTTCAATTGCTTTGACTTCAGAGATTGCAGCTTTAAACATTGTATTTTTCCATCCAAATTTTTTCTTCAGGATAAACAACATACAAGGGTTTACCAGTTTCATTGGATTCTCAGCTAAGAATTGAGTCACACCATAGTTTTCTATTTCTTGAACTTGTATGATGATCACTACGCATTTTGCTTCTTCCATTTCCCAACCTGGAACTAGGGTTTGAACCTCACCAAGTAATGTTTCTCCATCTAGGCAAGTAGATATAAACTCGCGGATGAAAGCACTTCCTTCATTGATGACATTGTTTATCCAAGACTTCACGATCTCTATCAGAACCTTCCCTTGTTGTATTTGTTTCACTAGCTTTTGGCTTTCAACTGAATTTAGATCAAAATCCTATAAAGACTAAGCTAGAGGTAGAACCCTATCATCAGCGAGTGAGGAAAGAAACTCAACCATGGTAGGAACTAGTTGTTTTAATTTATGTTTCTCCCTCCCATCCTTTTGTGACTGCCCGAGCATATGATCAGCTGAGAATTTAAATAGGTGATCCCTAGAATCCCTGTTTAGAACACCAAGTTCCATCTTTGTGATCTCAAAGTCTTCAGCCTCTGGTTCTTGAATTCCTTCTTTAGGCTTGAAAGTGGCTATCTCTGCAGTCACCTTTCCAGTTGATGGATCGGTAGATAGCCTAGCATCACTCTTCACTCTTTTTTCTTTGGGAGTTTGGGTAGCATATTTAGTAACAATCTCCTTCATAGGAAGTGAAATGGGTTTGTAGCTCTTCCTCCTATTCACCGATTCAGTAAGCCAAGGAGGGACTGAACCAATGACTATCCGATTGTCGAGGGTTTTTATAGGAGTATTCTTAGCCTAAGGTACCTCTGTATTCATGATAGAAGTTTCTTGTTCATTTACTTGTTGATCTAGAGAAAATTAAATATCATCATCATTAATCTCAACATCCAAGTAGTCGAGTCCTAAAGCTACCATCTGAGAATGCTTCTCTGATCTTGTTCTCGGTCTCGATCTCGGTGCAGTCGGGTGTTTACTGGAAACCACCTTTTTCTTGGGAGATGTAATTTTAACTATTTTGTGCAGACTCAAAACAAATTCTTCTCCACAGCCGAGACTTCACAGAAAAATAACAGGAAGAACTTACAGAGTTGTTTATATTTTCAAAATAATGCCCAGAAAGATCGACTTTAATGAGAATACGTTGGGGACATTAATTTTGATGATGCGAGCTGTAATGACTCAGCAATAAGACATCCTTGGAATCTAAAACCTTTAATATCATTATTAATCACACCCCAAATGATATCTTCTACTCGTGCTAAAAATCTCATTAAATTCCACCCCAAACCTTATTGGAAGTTTGCCCTGTGGCTCCCGTCAAATCAAAACTACCCCTCTTAAAACATAACCATTATTATGCCACCAGGTCATGTCATGGGTCCCATCAATTGTCTTTTCACTAATGACTTTGCCGGAAATCTATCTTTGAACCTCTTCAAACTACTTTGAACTGGAGTACAAAGAGGTTTGAAGTGGTTCACCGCCAAAAGGTGATATAGGCCGGGGCCCACCTGTAGAAAACAATCGTTAGAACATAAAACATTCATTGAATTGCTTTGAACTAATTTGAACCAGATTTCAAAGAGGTTTGAAGTGGTTCTAGTAAAGATTGAGCCTTGTAAAGGATCCGTCTAAGAATGGCTGAACTTGAACTTGACAAATTTGAAGGGGATATGCACTTGAAGGGTTATCGCAAGGGGAGACTTTCAAGGGAACACGTTAAAGAGATTCAAATTAAATAATTAACAAGGGTCTTTGACACTTCAACAGTGGTGACTCTAACTGACCCTAACATCGGCTCTAGCTGGGGACTGCATATTGCTCAATGTGTAGAGAACTCTAATTAACTGGTTTCGTAGAGAAAGCTAACAAAGGGAAAGAAAAACAGACAACTACGACACACCAAAAAGGAAATTAGGGGAAAAAATACCTAATATGTACATGGATACTGACTGAGGTACATCATTAGAGCTTGCAACCGAAAAGCATTCAAACCAAGGGCTTCAGAAATAATGAATGGGCCCTTCGATAAGGACTCAAATTTCCCGTGAGAACCTTTAGGAGCTCGTCTCTTATCCCATAGAAGAACTTCATCTCCCTCCGTAAAGTTATGAGGCCGTGCTCGCATATCAAAAATCTACTTCACTTTCAACTGATGTTTTGTAATATGTTCCACCAGATCCTCCCTTTCCTCTTCCAGCTTAGCCAAATGCATGACACATTTCTCTAGGGGATCTTTAAAATACTCAACTTCAATTATATCTTGGAGCTTAGCCAAGGAGACTTGCAAAGGAAGTGATACATGTGCCCCTATTCCATATACTAGTTCAAATGGAGCCATCCCAATTGCTTGTTTCAAAGTAGTTCGATCTGCCCATAAAGCTTCGTAGAGTTTCTTATGCCATTCACAAGGGTTATTGTCCATCAATTTTTTCATTATCACAACCGGGTTCTTGTTACTGGATTCTACTTGATCATTCCCTTGCAGAAAATAGTCAAAAGAGTGAGCTAAAGATATGCCATACTCGTAGTAGAACGTTGAAATCTCCTCGGAGGTAAAGTATGTAGCATTGTCTGCTACTATTTTAACCAGTGCCCTAAACCTGTCAAAAATATAATTTAGGAGGAACTCGCACACCACCTGAGAGTTTGCTTTCTTAGTGGGGACTGCTTCCACCCACTTTGTAAAATAATCGGTGGCCATGAGAATGTAGACATGCCCAGCACTAGATGGTGGGTTCAAAGGCCCCACGAAGTCTATGCCCCATTTCTTGAATGGTTCGTCAACAATTACAGGTTTAAGAGGCAAGGCGGCGAGATGAGGTCTTCCAGTGAAAAGTTGACATTTTTCACAATTGCGAACATATTGGTATGCATCTATGAACATGTCGGGCCAGTAAAAGTGGTTCCAAAGAATTTTAAATGCTGTTACTGTTGAAGAGTAGTGACCCCCGCAGGCCTCATCATGAAACACCTTCAACAATTCTTTTTGTTGTTCAATGTCCATGCATTAGAGAAAAGTTCTGTCTATGCTTCTCCTGTATAGAATTCCTTGAGATATCACATATCAATTAGCCTTCAATTTTAGGTTGCGCCTTTCTTTTGGGTTTAGGTGATAAGGAAATTCACCATAAGTAAGGAAATAGGCCATGTCAGAGAACCAGGGGTCAGTTAAACTGACTAGCAACGCCATAGTTACTTCATCAATTTGTTTAGACAGTTCACTATTCTCTTCTATCAATTTACATAAACCCTTTCCCCTTACCAAATTGGTTGGTTTAATTTCCAGGTCATACTCTTGAATCTTTGCTATCCAAACTACTCTGTTGTTCATACCAATCTCCCTTTGAGTCAAAATAGTTTTCACTGCTGTATCGGGTACAAACACTATACAATGAGAATGAAGTATATAGTATCTGAACTATTTCACTGCTTTTACCACAATAAAGACATGTTTTCCCATCTAGGAATACTTAAGCTCATGTATTTTCAGTGGCGTGCTCATATAGGCTATGGGTGCTTCTTGTCCTTTCTCATCTTTTTGTGTTAGTATACCCAACAGAGTATGTTTGGAAGCATAGCAATAAATGATAAAGTCCTTTTTGAAATTGGGACTCTTTAATACAGGAGCCTGTGATACTACATTTTTAATATCTCTAAAATCTTGACGCCCATTCTCGCCCCACTTGAAAGGAACTTTCTCACTCATCATATCAATCATATTCTTAGTAATTTCTAAAAATTCAGGAACAAATGCTCGCAAAAAGTTCACCTGACCAAAGAAATACTTCAATTCACTCATGTTTGATGGCAGGTTAAGCTATTGAATCGCCTTTACCCGCTCGGGGTCAATCCAGATCCCATCTTTTGAAATGATATGACCAAGTAATTTGCCTTCCTCCATGAAGAATGTTGATTTCTTGGGGTTCAAAGAAATGCTGTGATTTCTACACCTCAGGAGCACTATCTCAATATCCTTTAAGTGTTGACTTCTCTCCTTCAAAAAGACAGTAAGGTCATCCAAGTATACCACTATAATTTTATTCTGAAGATCTTCAAAGGATGAATTCATTTCTCTCTAGAAGGTTGCACCCACGTTGATTAGCCCAAAGGGCATACGACTATATGCATAGGTTCCCCACGGGGTGATAAAAGCCATTTTGTGTTGATCACTTTTTTCTACACTGATTTGATTGTATCTAGAATAGCGATCTAGTATAGACATAACTTTAGATCCCAAAATAGCTTAAAGCACATGTTCTATCACAGGTAAGTCATAGTTATCTTTCAAACTTGCTTGGTTCAGGTTACAGAAGTCTACACAAATCCTAATTTTTCCATTCTTCTTTCTTACAGGAACTATATTGGAAATCCATGTTGAATGGTGGATAGGATAGATGATCCTTGCTTGTAACATTTTTTTTACCTCCTTTAAAATAGCTTCGGACACTTTTGGATTATAGTTCCTTAATTTTAGATGAAATGGGGTTACACCAGGCTTTAAAGGGATTTGGTGTTCAAATTGGCCCCCTTTGAAATTCTTCAAGTCTTCACATCCCTAGGCAAAGACATCTTTATACTCCCTAAGTAACCCTTTCAAGTTTTCTTTTTCAGATAAAGTACAAGTCAGACCAATAGAAATCCATTTTGGATTATCTTGTTCTCCTATATCAATCTTGTCGTACTCTTTAGAATTATGCACATGAGTTACCTTTTCTTTGATGGTACTATCATCTTTCCTTATAAACAAATGTTCAAGAGACACAAGGCCTTTGGGAATCTTATTTCCTTTCAACTGGATCACTCCATCACTATCTGCAGCATCTTGATAGACTTCTTTGCACTCATTATAGGATCCTTCAAAATATACATTAGAAAAATCTGCGGCACATTCTAGGAAAACTCTGAGCTGGGAATCACTATCAAAGGCTTGCCAATGCTCTACGTTGTCAGGTATTCTAGGCTTGTAGATCATTTCAATTTGATATTTCTGGGTCTTAAAATCAGGGCGAGTCAATAAAAGTGAAGCTGATACCGCCAAGGCATCTGCTCTGGTATTTTAATTCCTTGGTATATATTCTATGGAGAAGGCATCAAAGAACTCCAACTCATCCCATACCAAATTATTTTAGTGTCTCAACTTCTCATTCTTGACAAAGAAATATCCTCTCACCTGTTTCATGATCAGTTCAGCGTCACCTTTCGTAACCAATTTCTTGACTCCCCTCAGTTTTGCTTCTTCCAACCCCAGCAACAAGGCTTCATACTCTACAGTATTATTAGTATTTTTGAAATCTAATTTGAAAGAAAGAGGAATACATTCTCTATTAGGAGGGAAAAGAACTACCCCCGTGCCTGAACCTAAATTGGAGCAGCTACCATCAAACTCCATCTTCTAGATATCCTCTTCTTTCTGTGAAGAAGTTTCACTATCCTTTTCACGATCAGTCAGAATAACATAGTTTCCAAAATGACATTCTTCATACAAAATTTGAGCTTTTGGATTATCTGAAGGCATCACATTATACTTATTTTTTGATTTAGGTTCAAGTTTCACTTTCTTTTTGCCACCCGGTATCAGGGCTTCTAACCAGTCCATCTTAATGTCCCCTCCTAAATCTTTGCAAAAAGTTCTACTGAGCAGCATGCCATAGCTCGCTAGGATATCTGCTACCAAAATAGTCAGCTTTAGATGCTTGTCAGGGTATGCAGCAAGAACGGCTTGGGCATCTTTGACCTGACCCCTTAGTGGAACTTCCTTTCCATCCATAGAGTAACAATGACCATAAGTTTTAGTCAAGGTGAGACCTAGGGATTTTGCGACCGGGGCGGGCATAATGTTATCTGATGCGCCAGAATCGACAATGCAATTACTAAGCTTCTGGCCATTTAGAAGCAAGGAGATGTAGAATGGATTGGGTTTCTTTTATTCTAGCTCACTTTCAACTATGTTAATAGAGGAACAATCTTTTGGTGTCTGAGGGCTGTCTTGAGGTTTAAAGATGAGTGGTTCTTTAACTGTAGTGGTCTCACCTATGAGAGGCTTGTCTAATTGGGGGCTTGAACCTGACTCTCCTTTAACATATTTTACCAACTTGTCCAACTCTTTGGGGTTCATTTTGAGATATTCTGTAGGGGAGATAGAGATTGTGGTACTTTTACAAAATTCAACAAAGTCAAAGGGAAAAGAAGGAGTTGGATTACCTTTTGACAAGATCTTCACCTTAGGACTTCTTGAATTTGCAGAAGTATCTCCATCTTCGGTTTCTTTACGTTTAGTGTCAGCAACAGCAATTGAGCCAAGGATGAACTTTTGCGTTCTCTAATTTCTTTTTAGATTTGCACAAGAAGGATCTTGTAAGGTTACCAAAACACTTCCACTTCTATCAGGACCTGGCTCATACTCCTGATAAAAAGAACTAGACAGACCAAAATAGGGTGAGTCTTTCTCTTCTCGCAACTCTTCTATACCAATGGCATCTTTTGTAGCATTAAGTTGAAGACACCTTATCCAATTAGGACAAGATTCTCCATCATGATCTATAGTCAGATGAAAAGAACACATTGTTTCTTTTAGTGCAAGTTCAATCTGTAATCTGGGTTGTGAAGCTGTCAAAAGAGGAGTTTTTCCCGAAGGTTGATTATATTGTCTTCGGCTAACATCTTGGTAAGGAGACGAGTATGGAGAACTCGCCTTCAACTGATGTCTCTTGAGCATATCCATATCATTCATTAGCCTCTACATCATTGGATCTGTCATTGTAGAGGAGGAGGAACTCCCTGAAGCCTGAACCTCCCGCTTCCATTTTCCTACTGTTATGAAAGTATCTTCTAGCTGAATAGCCTGTGTCTGGGCAACAGCCAAGTTAGCCACTCCATCTTTCAATAGATGAAAAATGATGTCAGGTGGGACAACGTTTAAGAAGAATATTTTCTTATTTTTGTTGCTTGGTGCAGAATTTGCTGGTATTCTTTGTAAGATTCTATTAAACTTAGCCACAAACTCCTGCATGGGCTCATGCATCTCTTTCTTCATTTGGCTGAGTTGGAGCAATAGTGACATCTCGTTATCAGGAGATTTGAATCTTGCTTCAAAGGCAAGTTTCATGTCATTCCAATTGGTAATTGAATCATTGGGTAAATGACTGAACCAGTTGGCAGTAGTGTCGACCAAGGATCTGACAAAGAGTCTAACCACTATTTCTTGAGTAGGAACACTTAACATGGCACAAGCAGTATGAAACACACTGAGGTGATCATCAGTGGTTACTCTTCTATCTCTGTTGAATTTGGGCAAAACCTGATTAGCACCTTTAGGTAAATCTCGGTTAGCTCCTAAATTTAGTGGGCCAATATTTTGACCCCAAGGTTGATTGGCAGCCATGTTAGAGAACTAAAAATTCAAAGGCTGGATATTAAGAATAGTAGGTACCATAGTACTGGGTGCTATAATAGCTTGAAAAAGAGGTGGAAAAATTGGGGTAGACGGAGGTGAGGATGGTCTGCTAAAATTTTAGGTTTTTTTCTACTTGAAAGTGAAATCAAATTTGAAACTAAGGTTCTTCAGGGCTTCAAAATCTTCGTCAACCAATCCCCTTCTCCTATCACCTCTAGTGTATCTCTTTTCTGCCAATTTAAGTATTCAGACCAGGCCTCAATTTATCACTAGAACTTGTGCAAGCCTATCTACTATGACTACTTCATGAGCAACTAGTATACCCCTTAGTCACTCAGCTATTTCTTCTTCCTTCTCAAGCACTTCTTGGACTTGATGAAACTGTTGGTTACTACATCTGAATCTCCACACTGCTTCAGCAAGGCTTGATATAATGTCTTCTTGCGTGTCTCAAAATCCTAGATCAGGTTGAAGCACAAGAAACATGTCATTGTGTGGCAACACCATCTTGTAACATTGTAATGAATGGAGAATCTGATATCTTATACTGGACTCTCCCTAGTAGAGTCGCCAAAAATTTGTTGGCGAACAGATTTGTCTTCTTTCTTTTTAGATGAAAATGTATAAAGACTCTATGTTTTTGAAGACAAAGGACTCATCAATAGTTGGGTAAGCATAAGAATTTGCTTCCCTCTGAATTTTTAAGGTTCAGCTTCCTTATGAGATATTAAATGAATTACAGACATAAAAAGTAAATTCATACACCTTTAACCAGAAAGTGTAGAAGGACCACTCAAATACTCTTGGGTATTGAGGTAATATACAGAGTCAACTAATAAATGGAATAATTGTGAAGTAAATAGAGATCTACTAACTACTTCTAAAATAGACAATCTATGAAATAACTCTAGAAAGACAAGCTATAAAGAAACTAAAAGTGACTGAATATAAACAACATATGCATAGATTTAAATGTACCAATTCTCAAAGAAATCAAATACATCCCAGATTTTGATTCAAAGATATAAACCATATCAAGCATCTGTGTATTCATATATTAATCGGATCAAAGTTTGATAAAAAATCAGTCACCAGCTATTTCAGAAAATCTAGAAAAGCTTAAGCTAGCCGTCTACTAAAAAATAGAAACTATCTATTTCTACCTTAATTTTCTAACCCTTTTTCAGTTCAAAGTTCCCCTATTAATAGTTTTGCATCCGAGAGAGCCTCCAGAAAAACCCGGCCTCTCGGACACCAAAAGGAAAACTGTTTAAAACCAGTTACATAACTGATAAAAATAGAGTTTCAAAACACATGCCACTTAAAACATAAAGCAAGGGAAAATGTTGTCTCGAAGATTGTTAACTCCCATTGGGGCCTTCTAACATGGTAGCTTGCATGAGCTTCCAGGTTCGGAACACATTTGTTAACTCTTAGGCTGGTTGGGAAGGTAGATTCTTTAGGCCTGTTAGCTTCACTCGAGTCACGTTTCTTTCCCACCTTAACTCCTTGATTCTCTCCACCTGCTTTGGCAACTGACCTTTGTTCAGCAACATAGATTCCATGTTTGCAATTCTGGCAAAATCTTGAACTGTCGGTGCTTCATTTTCTTTGAGAGCATTCATGGCATCTGTGAAGATTTTGACCATGGCATCTGCATCTCTGTTACCTCCGTCAATCTGCAAAATACTTGAGGGATTCACTATCTTTATATCTTTAAGGGCATCCACATGCATATCTAGCACCTCCTTTTCAATTTCTTTGACTTGAGAGATTGCAGCTTTAAACATTGTATTTTTCCATCCAAAGTTCTACTTCAGGATAAACAGCATACAGGGTGTTAGCACTTTTTCTTGTATCACAACCTTAAAATGACAGTATACTGATTATACTTGAATGAAAACTCCTTTTTGACAAGAGAAAGGCTAATTGCTAAGGATTGGATAATATCCTTCTTCATTTTTG
>MU221603.1:475186-495680 GCA_018584345.1 Thuja plicata
CTCCATTATGTCTGGTCTCCATTACTTAGCACAAGCCGCTGGCAGATGTTACTGGCATTCAAAATTTAAATCCCGGCTCATCCATCAAATGCTATACTTGATCAAACAAGTAGGCTTCCGGTCAATTTGAAAATTGCTATGTATATTGATCATATCCCTCAGATGGATGGCATTGATTGTTGCCTTGTATTATTTGAAAGTCCTCTTGCACTATTTCCTCTTGCCTACATCTTAAAATTCAACGATTGAAAACAAGCCGGTGACATTTATAATCATTTTGACACTTCCGCAGTTTGATCATAACTACGGCAACTGGCCTTCGGAACTATCTTTGGAAACTGACATAATGATTTGATCAGACCCTGCCCTCTGACAGGCACATTCTCTGATCTATAAACTATCATTCCCCAAAATGGAATCTCATGACTGTACCCGAGTCAAAAGATACCAACTTTTGAAATTGCCATTTTTATTCTCTTTCTGCAAACATACTATCAAAAAATGATTTTTAATCGCCGTAATTGATTTTAAAAGGATGACAAATGGATTAATAGGGGGCTCAAATCTGAACTGGAAGTAGTATTTCAGCTTTGCAAGACAATGCAAAAATAAATTCGTCAAAAGAATCAACCGGCCAAAAGTTATTCACTGGCAAAGTAGGGCATTTCGTAAACTTAACTCTTTTCCGCACTGCAAACTAAACAAACTGCCTCTGAAGAATGAATTCATAGGGTCATCAAAAAGATCTTCCAGAAACCCAACCTCTGGAGCTTGATTGAATGTGATATGTAGAACATGACCCCTCAGTTTTCTTCCTCTGAAAAGAAGCTTCTGAACTGATACCGATCTGCAAAGATAGCACTTTAACACTTCCTGAATTTTAACATAGTAAATATGCAGAAATCGGGTTCGAAATCGGCAAAGAAAAGTGATCAACCAGATTGGTCAAGGCTTGGGAATCCTCAAAGGAGTTCATTCCTAGGTCTATAATGTAGGTCAACCTTCAATTATCCAAAATGTTCACCCGGGTATAGACTTTGAAGACCTCAAAGTAGGTCACTTACCAATTTTGAACTTGAATACACAGGAAATCAGATTTAATCACTGTCAGAATGGTTCTTGAAAACTTATCATCTGATTTCATAAAGATCTGTAGACTGGAACATATGGAGTGTGTGACCACTGGAACATAGTACAAAAGGAATTTTCTCAATTGGAGCAACTGATCAAAAGTTATAACATGTCAAAATGGGCTAATCAGATTTCTAGGCAGGACAAAAATGCAGACAGTTCTGAGCAACCAACTTTGGGAAGTATGAAAACTTATCAAACGGATTCGGAATGACCTGAGGTTTAAAACATAAGCTCTCTAATATGCATGCTAAACATTCCCAAAGTGGCGAACTATGAAACTCAACAGGGTGTAAGATACTCAGAGGCAAAGTAGGCTTCGAACAGCAAATTGACAACTAGCAAAGATGCAGAATTAGGTGACCCCCTTAAAATGACTACTCCCTAAACATGTCAGAATTGGAAATCAGGAGCTGGGACCCACTGCATACATCAAATGAAAGGCATTAAAGCCTCTTCCAAATTTTTATCTCATGAAAATCATCCGGACACCTTTTACAAGTACTCCAACTGAGTCTTCTCACACAAATTTTCAAGGGTATTTACTTTGCTTGTCTGAAAATTGTTAACATGGTCACTCCAAATTTGCTCCAAATTTAGGAGTACCAACACAGGGGTCTACCAGTTTCATTGGATTCTCAGCTAAGAATTGAGTCACACTGTAACTTTCTATTTCTTGAACTGGTATGATGATCGCTGCGCATTTTGCTTCTTCCATTTCCCAACCTGGAACTAGGGTTTGAACCTCACCAAGTAATGTTTCTCCATCTAGGCAAGTAGATATAAACTCATGGATGAAAACACTTCCTTCATTGATGACATTTTTTATCCAAGACTTCATGATCTTTATCAGAACCTTCCCTTGTTGTATTTGTTTCACCAGCTTTTGGCTTTCAACTAAATTCGGATCGAAATCCTGTGAAGACTGAGCTAGAGGCAGAACCCCATCATCACCGAGTGAGGAAAGAAACTCAGCCATGGTAGAAACTAGCTATTTTAATTTACGTTTCTCCCTCCCATCCTTTTGCGACTGCCCGAGCATATGATCGGCTAAGAATTTAAATAGGTGATCCCTAGAATCCCTATTTAGAACACCAAGTTCCATCTTTGTGATCTCAAAGTCTTCGGCCTCTGGTTCTTGAATTCCTTCTTTAGGCTTGAAAGTGGCTATCTTTGTAGTCACCTTTCCAGTTGATGGATCGGTAGATAGCCTAGCATCACTCTTCACTCTTTTTTCTTTGGGAGTCCAGGTATCATATTTAGTAACAATATCCTTCACAGGAAGTGAAATGGGTTTGTAGCTCTTCATCCTATTCACCGATTCAGTAAGCCAAGGAGGGACTGAACCAGTGACTATCTGATTGTCGGGAGTTTTTACAGGAGTATTCTCAGCCTAAGGTACCTCTGTATTCATAATAAAAGTTTCTTGTTCTTTTACTTGTTGATCCTGAGAAAATGAAATATCATCATCATTAATCTCAACATCCAGGTAGTCGAGTCCTAAAGCTGCCATCTAAGAACGCTTCTCTGATCATGTTCTTGGGCTTGATCTCAGTGCAGTCGGGTGTTTACTGGAAACCACCTTTTTCTTGGGAGACATAATTTTACCTATTTTGCGCTGACTCAGAACAAATTCTTTTCCATAGCCGAGACTCCACAGAAAAATAACAGGAAGAACTTACAGAGCTATTTATATTATCAAAATAATGCCTGAAAAGATTGACTTTAATGAGCATATGTTGGGGACATTATTTTGATGATGCAAGCCGTAATGACTCAGCAATAAGATGTCCTTGGAATCCACCACCTTTAATATCATTATTAATCACACCCCAAATGATATCTTCTGCTCGTGCTAAAAATCTCATTGAATGCCACCCCAAACCTTATTGGAAGTTCGCCCCGTGGCTCCCGTCAAATCAAAATTGCCCCTCTTAAAACTTAACCATTATTATCCTGCCAAGTCACGTCATGGGTCCCATCAATTGTCTTTTCACTGATGACTCTACCCGCCATCTGTCTTTGAACCTCTTCAAACTACTTTAAACCGGAGTTCAAAGAGGTTTGAAGTGGTTCACCGCCAAAAGGTGATACAGGTCGGGGCCCACCTATAGAAAGCAGTCGTTAGAACATAAAAAATTCATTGAACTTCTTCGAGCTACTTTGAACTAGAGTTCAAAGATGTTCGAAGTGGTTCTAGTAAAGATTGAGCCTTGGAAAGGATCTGTCTGAGAATGGCTGAACTTGAACTTGACAAATTTGAAGGGGATATGCGCTTGAAGGGTTATCGCAAGGGGAGACTTTCAAGGGAACGCATTAAAGAGCTTCAGATTAAAGAATTAACAAGGGTCTTTGACACTTCAACAATGGTGACTCTAACTGACCCTAACAATATGTTAGTTACTTAGTTAATTAATTTAGTTTTATTACAAATGTTTCAAAATAGTAGGAAAATATTAGAAAAGAGTACGAAAATGTTACAAAACAGTAGGAATGTGTTACAAAACATTAGGAAAATGTTATTTAGTTAATTTATTTATTTTTATTACATATGTTTGAAAACATTAGGAATATATTACAATACATAAAACCAACATGAAACTGAAACATAAATCAACATAAACTCTAACAAATTAACCCTAACATACAATTGAAACATAAATCAACTTAAAAACTCTAACATTAACCCAAACATGAAACCTTAACCATATTGAACCCTAACATGAACCCTAAGAAAACCTTAGCAAAATGTTACAAAACATTATTAAAATGAACTGTACAAGACATTAACTCATTATGTAATGCTCATGTATTAAACATAACATTGTACCCTAACATGTGAAACTATAATATGAAACCAACATCTTGAACCCTAAAATGAAACTGAAACATGAATTTTAACATAAACTTTAACATGTGAACACTAACACATGAAACCTTGACCATATTGATCCCTAACAGAAACCTAATATGAAACTGAAACATAAATCAACATAAACCTTAACATGCATACATGTATTCAAGTGTTTTTTAAATCTATTTTATCTATCACGTGACATGACATTAGCTAGAAACTAACATGAAATTGGAACATGTTAACCAACATAAATCCTAACACTAAACAAACATATATGAACCCTCACCATAAACTTTTAAAATCTAACATGTTCAACCAACACATGAACCCTGACCTTCAACTAGAACATGCTAAAAACCAACATGAATGGGCTAAACACAAAAAAATTAATCCTAAACCTAATTGATAAATAAACCAAGTTGATCCCTAAACCTAAATATGAAACATTATTTTACATTCAACTTGGCTAGTTGTAAACTTACAGACAAAATTGATCCATAACTCAAAACCTCTTTTAGTTAGAAAATATATGCCCATGTATGTATATATATGATTTTAAATCATTTTTCTTTCAAATGTATATGCATTCAAGTATTTTCTAGTTTATTTATTTGTAATGTACATGTGTTTAAAATTATATAATTAAATTAGAATTGGACCATGTACATGTGCAGCTTGATCAAGACATATATTCTTCTTTATACTTTCGAGCATATATACATCTATTTTTTATATCACATTGCATCGGGTAGAGGGACATCACCTGTAGATTCTGGAGATGCTAGTGTAAAGGGGGATCGTAGTTCCCAATCTTCTCATAGATTCACTGATTCTAGAGAAGACAAGGAGGATTTATTTTCTAGTACCATAACTCAATTGATACGAGCTATTAAGGTTCTCGATCAAGGTATCCATTCATCCACCACCTTCCCTAATAGCGATAGGGTGAAGGTCATTAGAGAGGACCTAGTTCGCATGATTGACATAGTTCAATCACACAACCCTTATGATAGTATATCTATTGATACATTCTATACTTCTCTCTCCCGCAACATTACTAGCGCTGTGAAGTATAAACAGATTGATTCAGAGGTCTCCACTGCTATGGTGAAGACCATGTTTCCTTTTTACCAAGACAAAATGTAGGTCAGATGTTATATGACTACACGATGTGAGGATGAACTTGTTGGACCATTTATATATCCTTGATGGTTGGCTGCTCATCATAGGTGGCCCTAGAAGGATGAGCTTCCACTATATTTTTCATTTGCATCATGATGTTGATTACACAGATTTTCCCGGTTATGCTAAGCAGGGGATGGGGAGACTATCAGATGGATTCAGAGGGCCTAATGCCCTAGTGCCCGCTAAAAACTCGGCAAGGGTGGGTCCAAATATCTTGGTCCTACTAAAAGGTTTGGAAATGGTAGCTACAGGACAGAGTGTACCTGATCACAGTATGATGACATATGTATTTTCTAGTATCACAAGTATCGCGACACAGGTTCATGAGATGTCATCTGATTATTCAGGGAGATAGATGTTGCATTCCCATTCTAGCATTCCTCCACCTACACAGGATGCATCCTCTACTAATGATCCATACCCTATAGTAGATATACCATTTCCCTTTGAGGTTGCAGCTATATCAGATATGGACCAGTTCTCTTGTATGTGTGCATATTTGTCCAGTGATCTACTTTGCGCATATCAAGCTATATAGATTATCGTCGGGGTTCCTCTCAAGGATGTCCCAGCATTTATCCCCACCATTCTCAGAAGATCTACTAGATCAGGTTCTTAGGGTACACAAAGATAGGAGGCTGATATTCCTGCACCACCTACAATTCCTTAGCAGACTGCAGTTGGTGAGGATGCACCTCAACACACTGTACTTAGTGAGGATGGACCTCACCAGTCTACCCAGGTCACTTCATCACATCCAGTTCGTCAAATTTTTTCCAGCTTGCTTACAGATGACCAGATTGATCCCTCACATCTGTCCTTACATGATTCAGAGTTGAGCGATATCGAGAGAGCATTACATGCTGCTAAAGTATATATTTATTTAAATTTTGATTTATTGATAAAACTTCCATATGTAAATTACATAAATAATTTGAATTAAAATTCTGATATATATATAACTATTGTTCACACCATTTGTACCTGCAAGTTCATGTTGGCAAAGTGCACGCTTCACACATGCTCTTGCTCCATCATGCTCTCCTTTTCCATGTCCACTTTCAAAGAAGTTCCACAGAAACTTAACATTGTGTCTAGCATGTTGCATAGCTAGCCAATTAAAGGCTTTTGCAGATTTAAATTGTCCTGCAAGATTAAGTTACATGACATATGCAAGATTATGATTACATAATAATTTAACAAGTAATTAATGAGAATTTGAAAATGAATTGAAGTGCATACACTTACCTGCACAACCATCAGAACAAATCCAGTGTTGTGAAACTTTTTTCCCACAATTCACAATATCTTCAAAATACATTGCAAAAAATAAATCCACATAGCTCCTATCATGAACCTTATCATCGCTAATATAGAAATGAACCTTCTTAATGATATTGCATTCATTTGGATTGGTACTTTCTACCTCATCCAAATCAAATTGTGCGTGTCTATAGGTCACTTGCACAAATATTGCAACTTGGTCACAATGATAATATTGAGCTTGAAGTTCTGATTGAGGGGAGAATGTATAGTTCTCAGAGAAATCTACAATTGAAAGAATACAACCAGGTGAAAAACAATTTTTTGAATCACAAAACTGTTTAGCTTGCCATCTTGCACCATGACAATGCTGGATATGTGGATAAATGATAGTACGAAACCTGGTCATAAACTCAAGTTAGGGCAATTCACTCTCCTTCAATACAATTTTTTTGGATTCATCTCTGATCTTAGTTCGTTATGTCTCATATTCAAATCTCTTCAACAAAACTGGCATTGCAACATTAATATTCTCAATTTTCAATGGAAATTTATGTAAATCTCCACAATCACTGCATGCACTCTTTATATATTGTACTTTGAACTCATCTGAATCTTCTGATTTCTCACATAATATAGACTTCACAAATTGTGTTGTACTTGGAGGGATGAGCATATATAAATTAAGTACTGCCATAACATTTATATATGATTGCAAATATAAATGAAACTCAACATGATTTTGGCAACAACAAGTTTCACGTACCTTATTTATGCATACAAAGCAAGGGTGCAATCTCTCAAACATTATTTGACATATTTTCACATCTAAAAATTCTTGTTTGAATGCTTCAAACAATTCGCTTTGTGTTGTACCTATAAAATGTTTTGGATGTGCAATTTTCATACCAGTCTCTTCATCTTTCATCTGTATAATATCCTTTCTATTAGAAGAAACATGAGAGTGAGTGGTCCAATATTCAATGACCTGTCTTTTTACATCTTCAGAAATTTTATCTTTTCAAGGAAGTCTACAAATATTAACCCAATTCTTTTGAATATTTTCATCTAACATATTTCTCTTCCTGATATATCTTTGAACGGTTCTTCTAGATACATTCTTGTAAATCAGAAATTTCATGTACTTGTTTTCTCTGTTTCAACCTCCTACTAGATAAAGTAGTCATCAATGCTCTACGTGTAGCACTTAAATCAGCTCCTCGACTTGAGTTGTTAATGTTGTTCAGTGCATCCTGCAAATTTTCAACTATTGTTCAATTTACATTGTCTCCTGAGTTTTTCTTGTTATCAACACCTAACAACTCCAAAATAGGAGTAATTTATTTTTTCCTGAATCACCTAGCAAATAATTATGCTTTTCCAATCAGACTTTTACTTTGAAAATATTCATCCTAAATATTTTTGCATTATTTTTTTATTGTGCTTTCAGGTACCAATTTGTTAAATGAAAATTGACTAAAAAATGAATCGACATCCATCTCCCTCAAATTTCCCATGTCAAAAGATATATTTTCGTCAATTGGTTCCCCTACTTGAATTGGATCTTCTTGGAGTTCAACAGGTTCATCTTCATTATGTTTTGTATGACCTTTCATTTTGTCATCCCTTATTTGATCATATTTTCTTGTTTTGTTTCTTTTATTCCTCATTGCATAATTTGTTCAACTTGAGAGCTTCGATTCACCTGCATACACAAAACCATATACAATTGATAAAAAATTCAAAAATAATATTGATAATGTCATAGTTTAATATTGAACAATGTTTTAATTAAAAACACAAATAAATCTCAAAAAACTATTAAAAAAACTTGCAAATAATATAAACCTCCTTGATAATTTTAATTCTTAGTTGCCCTTTAACACCCAAAAATACACTTTTAAAACAATTTAAAAAATGATTTTATTGAAAAAACCTTTTTTAAGACGGAATAGTTGTTTTTTGTTTGGTCGGCCTATGTTTCGGCCGGACCTGGTTCGGCCGGACCAGTTTCTGCCGAAACTACTTATGTGGCACCTCATGTGGCAGCCAAATAAGTAAAACAAAGCTAAACTTGAAACATGTCATTTTTGGGGCTTATTTATCCACCAAAATTGAATTGTTCTTAAAATCTAAAAATATGTTTTTGTAGAGTTCGAAGTCTAGATTATGGTCATATAATTTTTATAGTATTTAGATTAAATATAATATATTATAAGTTAAAAAAATAGCAAGTAGGTATTTTAACATTGAAGAACATGCTCGTTCGAAAAAAGATAAAAAATAGAAAATCATGTCAGAAAATTTTAAAACTTATATTTAACATTAGAGGAGAGAGTCCTCTTCAAGAATATATAATTTGTTTTGTATTTGGTATAGATTTGCTAGGGAAAATTAGGCGGGAGACAAAAACTATTAATTTTGGGTAACACCAACTTTGAATAGTTATAGTAGACAAAATATATATCGAAAACCAATCTTTCTTTTTTCGGCACTAGCTATACATGTCATCTAAAACATACTCTAATATCAGAAGAAAACAAGATAATTTACATATATTTTGTTGGTGGGAACTAGATCCTTGATTTTCAGTGTTTTTCAACAATTAAAAAATGGACTTCAAAAATTAAAAAACTATGTCAATTCTTATTCAAAAGTTTTTAAAAAAATTATAGGCATAAACTACATCTAATTTTACACGTTTCATTAGTTTACATCATTTTCAAATTCTAAACACAAATACCACTTTTATGTCATTGAAGTTTAACTACTTTGCATGTCGTGGTCCTCTTCCTTTGTAAAGGTGTGACACAAGTTTGTACTTTTACCCTACAGTGCAACTAAGTCAATACAGTCATGAAATACTATAGGTGAAGTGATGATACAATCGATAAGATGGTAATGCTAAGAATTGTCTAAGACAAGAATATCGGTAGACAATGAGAACATCACTTTGGTGATGATCATGGTAGAAATATAATTATGATGAGTGGCCATAGATACAACTTCAAAATGTTTGGATTTCAATGTGGTTCCAACCACAATTCATTTGGATGATCGGTGAGATAGTTTTTGTTTTCACAGACATTATGACAGGTAGAACACTTATATTCTTGAGTAATAATTGGTAGATCATAGATGGATGAGCGGTAAAGTATGTGTGATCATTTATAATGATACGATGAAGTGGAATAAAGTATGTTTTGAGATTTATGAGATTGATGCAAACGCTTAAGTAAGATTCGATGTGTTGCATTGGAGAAGTCAAGACATGTTTGACTACTTTGGTGATATAGCTTGCAGATATTGTCTTGACCCAACATAGTCATGATAAATCATTTTATTCATCGAGATTATGATTTTGAGACATGATTCTTTCATGGGAAAGTAATTTAAATATCATTTTTATGTTGGTGGAATTTTTTTATATATAGAGGTAACTTCTCATATTGAAATGTTATTGTAACTTGTAAGAGTTGTTTTGGGTGATGTAATTAGGGTTTTGTAATTTTAATTTGAGCATATGATTAGAAGCTTATACACAGTGAGAAGAGAGCAGTTATAGAGTACAAAGAGAATATTAGATCTGTCAAGAAATCAGTGCTACATCCAGATCACTAATCTTATTGGTCCATAATGGTTGCAGCAAGAAAAATCCCTTAGTGGGTGAACTCTAATAGGTTCTTTTTTTATAAATCCTTTAACAGGGTAACTTCTTTATTGAGGTTTGAAATCCTCTAGCAACGTAGATCATAGATGATATGATTGTACTCCTAATAGTGTACTAGTCACTCCTAACAGGGTGAACCCTCAGAAAGGGTATTTGTAGCTCCTAATAGGGAAAATGCATTTACTGTAGTATTGGGCTTGTGGGTGTCATCCCAACAGTGGTTTTTTTTTTTCCTTCTTACAAGGATTTCCATGAGAAAATATTCGTGTCATGTGTGATTATTTTGTGGATGCTTGAAATTACTTTATTTTATGTATTTGCATCAGTTATATGCTTTGTAGTTTGGAAACTAATTCAACAGCTATCTAGATCAATGGTTGAATTTGTTTACTATACGTTTGGACTCATTTACCCCCTCTCTGTACCTATTAATTCCAACAATGCCTACTTTAAGTCTGCAAATATGGAAGAATTATGAAATCATGGGATGCATTTTTTCTTATGGTTCCAATGTGGTTATAAAAAATATTGTAATTCATGTTTTTCAATGATATATTTTCTTGAAAGAAGGCATCAATATTTTATGGGTACACATGAAGAGATATCAATAGAAAAGGTGAAGTATAATTGCAAAATTTTCATTTCTATCTATGTCAATTGTTTTTGGTCTAAGGGTTTGGGAATTTCACAAAGTACACTTGTAGAATATTTACACTCAAGAGAAAAGAGGTAAAAGTTCTTTCACTCGAAGGAATAAAGTATTGGGAAATGACCTTGTATTTTCACCGTATCTAGGGTAAAATTCATGAGTAAGCAAAGTGATGGTAAATCAAAATAGAGGGGTATTTTATAAGGAATCAGGATTACTTGGTGAACAGCGAAACATAAAAGTATGAGTGAAAATGATAGAATACTTGCAAAATTTAACAAAGCAATTTATAATATCAATTTAATTTGATTTGCACACTATGAAGGAATAAATCCCATGTGGAGACATAGTTACACTAGTAAAGTGATTACTTTCACAAAAGACATAAATGTTGTTAAATATATTTTTCATGAGGGGAATATAATATTTACAAGAAAACAAGTCAGGAGAGGGAGAAATATGAGGTTTTACACTTCAAATTATAAAGTCAAGAATTAAATTATTTTCTATTGAAACTTTGAGCTGAAAAGGGAAGAGTGAAAATTAGATACTTTTAGTTGCAAATGATCAAAGGATAATAGGATCAGATCAAGTGGCTCAACATATATTTTTAGTTGAAAGAAGAAGATGACACAACAAGTCAGATTGGAAGGGGGGTTAGGTTTTATCAATAGAACAAATCAGGAACATTCCTTCTTCCATACCTTCTCATTCTTTCTTCTTTTTAAGGGGTTCTAGAAAAATTTCGTTTGTGATGTGTAAATAGAGTCATGTTCTTAGTTTTTAGGTTGCACATAGAGTGAGTATTGTAATGGTTTGATTTGTTAACGTAGATGTTAATCGGTTCATGTAACCATCATGTTACTATCATGAGACTATTTTAAATTGTGTATTCAAAGGAATACAAATTCAAATTTCAAGGATTCTTGAAGTTGTCTTCACAATCATTTTTGTAAATTAAATATTTGTTCACGGGTTCTTTTCAAAGAAAGCGTTAAATAATTTTAGAAAGTATTGGTGACTTTGAGTATGTAATCTGGGGTTTGTATAGTAATAGAATTATTATCAAGAAGTTATCTCCATTCTGGTATAATTAAAACCATATGAATTCAATGTGCTTAGGGTAGTTTAGTTTTTCATTGCAACTTTAATTATAATTGTGTTATGTGATCATTGGTCTCTTTAAAGTGATGAGTTAGATTCTTTGATTAAATAACGATGATTTTGAATGTATGAAATGGATTGGAAATAATAGTTTAAGGATAAATTGAGAGGGGTTTTAAATGTCAGACATTAACATGTTTTAGAACCACTAGTTAAGGCTAGTCTAGTAATGGAATCTACTTTATGGTTTCATGTTTGACTTTGTAACCAAAGGCAATACACTAACCTATAAGTCTTGATATATTTTCAAAATAAACTTAAAAATTTAGGGATTATTTTACCTTTTGTTGTTAGTATTGTTGTAAATAAATTTTATTCTCAATGATAATTGAAGCTATAATGGGATTGAGAATTGAGTTGGTATACTAGGCATTGAACCCATTATTATATCTGAGAATTTTTAACTACCAAAAGTTTGCACTGAGCTATATGTCAAAAGAATACTATATTTATAATTTTAAATTTTAGGAACACCCTCTTGAGTTTGGTAGTGCTCAAATTGAAAAATACTTATACAGCCTTGTTTTTATTTCAATTTTGTGTCTTTAGTTAGTGATTAGATTTGGTCTATGTGGTCATAGCTTTCGATCATTCATTCTATGACTTCTGAATATCACCTATTATTGGAGGTAGCAAGAAAAATTTCTAACATGACTTTCTTTTCATTTATGTGGTGCTCTTGTGTTGTATGGAAGTCAGTCAGTTGCTAGTAATTTTCAAGGGCCCAATTTGGCCCATGTTCATTTGTGTTTAGGGTTTTTCCTTTTTCTTTGGGCTAGCTTTGGCCCTGGTTGAACCCAATGTATATCTTATTTTTTTATTCTTTAGGTTCCTCATTTTATCATTTGGGTTTTCCCCATTGTGGCTCCTATTTAGGTGGAATTTTTCCATAAATTGAGGTGCGGGTTGGTCACATTCTAATCTTCTCTTCCTATTTTATTGTTCATATTGAAGGATGGCTTTGTCTATGGAGGTGGTGATTTCCCAGGTGGAGAAGGTTGAAACTGGCTCTATGTGGTCCACTCATGTTGTTTTCTACTTTTATTTGGGGTTGATCTATGATTGGTTGTTATGTGTGATTCTGTCATTCTCTACTAGTCCTATTAAGGTGGCATTCTCTTATATTTATGTCAAGATGAGTTTCAGTAGTGGGGAGTGGATTGTCTTTTGGAGAGGGTGTGCATTTTTCTGCAAGTTAGTTTTGGGTACGAGTTTAAAACCCATTATTAAGGTTTGGGGAGCTTGTCAAAAACCATTGCTCCTTGTTCTAGGTTAGACTTCCTAGAAGGTTTTTCTTATGCCAAGATGTTTTCTAATTATTATTATTATGATTTTGGAGGTCAAGGTTTTGGGGGCCTTAATAAAACCTAATAAAGGTTATGAGAGCCTTGTTAAAACCCATAAATTATTAGGTTATATGGGTTCTTCGTAAAATTCATGGTTTGTTTTTTATTAAGTAAAATAGGTTTTACGGGATTCTTGAAACCCAGAACAAAGTAATTAAAGATGACATAATAATCAGTTTAAAGAAGAACATAGTGAAAGGCAGAATAGGCCAAAAAGCCAGAGCAAAAAAAGAAAGCTAAGCATCTAAAAATGCAAATTTAAACAAGAGACAACTGAAAAGCTAGGGAACCTCAAGAAAGGTCCACCAAAAGAGTGACAGCCTTAGCCTCCATCAGCTCCATGTTGGTTGCTGAGTCCTTGATTTTATGGATATCCTTCTCTAGCTCCTTGTCATTGGTCTTCTTGGTTTTAGCTCAGGTTCTCTTTCTCGGACCTTGATCAGGCTCCTGGTCAGAATCCACAACCATTCTGGTCACTTCCTTCCCCTCGTTTTTTTCCTCCAACTTGTCAATGTAAGTATTAGTGTGCTTCCTGGATGCTTTCATGGTTTTCTATCTTTATTCTGCAATCTAATTTAGGGTAGCTTCAACCTTAGTCATGTTATCCACCATCTTCTTGACCCGGGTACTTAGGTTACTCTATTCCTCTACATCAATATCCATATTGGCCTTGTTGGTTCCCTTAACTATATTTTTTAGATATTCCACCTCATGGAAAAGCCACTTGATAGTCCTATAGTGGTCAAGCATGTTGTTTGTGGTGTTATTGAGAAAATTCATGTCAAACACCCTAGTATTATCACTGAGCACCACCATCAATGGGTCAATGAGCTTGTCTAACTTATTTTGGCTGCCCTCTCCCTTCTAGACCTTGTGGTTAATAATTTCTCTGGTTATTCCCATTTTTTCCATCTTAACATTGAAGTCCCTCCAACCAATTATCCTTCCATGTTCCACCATGTAATAACAAAACTCATTATCCTGGTCCTTCCCCACATCATGAGTCTATGGGGAAGGGTTGTTGTCTTGAACAAGGGAATCTCTACAATTATTATCCTCTGGGATTATCCTTTCAACACTCTCCACCCTATCCTTACCCTTGTTGATTGGGTAATTCCCAAACATGGATAACTTTCTCTTTCTTCCTTTCCAACTAGTCAGGTACTCATCGCCTTTGGAATCCATGCCCTCCTTGTTCTCATTTTAATCCTCCTTAGAGGATATAACAGTGTTTCTCTATTTTTTGGGGGTTACCAATTCTTTTTTTACTTTAACCAAACTGCCTTTTTTCTTCTTAGACGTCGACCCCTGGTTCATCTTCTTTGTGTCATATTGCTCAATCTCTTCGGAATGCATACCTTCATTGTCTTTTGTTTCCAAGGGGATATAGTCTAAACTTGAGGCCTTTATCTCCTCTTTATGGCTCATATCCTTGCCCAAGATTTGGGCTTTAAATTACTTGTAGATTAATAGCAAAAGCCCTTCATGCAGGGCAAGATTAGCAATGGCCTTCTCTCTATATCCATTAATATTATCATTTATGGAAGAATATAAGTAAAATGGAATAGAGACCAACATTCCATGGTGAAAGTGATTTAGCAGAACAAAGTGATAGGTCTGAATTCTATCAAACCTGGAGTCCATAGTCATATAGTAGACGAGGGAACAAAGAAAAAACCACCGCAACATTTTCAATCCTTCAGGAAGGTAATGGGTGCCCACTTTGATGAGCTCATTCTTCTCCTCCTCATTTATCACAAAATCACTCATAGTAGTGTCTGAAATCTTTTGTTCTCTATAGAATTTTTTCCGAACAATGGGTATCCACATCACAGTAGAAATGACATCTTTGGTCACCGTGAATTTTCTACCCTAAATCTTAATAGTACCTTCATTCCACTTTTTGATGAAAAATTTAGTAATAGTTGGCTTTCCACCATGGAGCCTTTCAATAAAGGTGTAAATCCCTCCATTTTGGAGGTGATTCCAAACCCTGGTATGCCTCTTCCATTTTTTGCTATCCTTTGTAGGCTCCCTCCTATGTCTTTCCCCTCCCATCACTAAATGATTTAGGGTAGCTAACAAACTCAAATCTCTATGAAAACCGAAGTTCTCTGAGATATTATAGAAAGCATTACTATTAGGCCTCAATCCATAAGTTATTTCTTTACTTTTGGGCGCCTAGTAAGTGTGCGAGTTTTTATTGTTATTATTTCCCTTACATCCTATCTCGTACTTACCGTTTATGGCAACACCATTACCCATCCAAGCTATCACAATCATGATTGATTTTTATGTATCCTTCCTTCCTATGGATTCAGTCGTAATCGACTAAATCCAAAGCATCCCGTGGAAAATCTCTACCGCAAGGCCAGCTCATATGCTTGTCACTTCGCACCACCCAGTTGGTGAACTAGTCGGCAACTTGGTTACCTTCCTTGAACACATTGGTAATGTGCACCTTTTCAAATGAAGTGAAGAGGACATGTATCTCCTCTATCATTTTAGCGATAGTCCACGAAGGTGGGTGGATGTTTTTTAGACAATTAATAATGTTAAGTGAGTCACCTTCTAACTAGAGATTTTTTATCCCCAGGTCATGAGATAACTTGGTCACATGAAGGGCATTATTCACTTCCGCGTATTGATTGGTTTGTGTACCCAACAAAAAACTGACAGCAACAATGCCTTGACCAAAACAATTATGAATAATTCCACCACTTCTTGCCTTGCCTGGCTTTCCCTTGGCAACACCATCAAATTTGGCTTTAGACCTACCTTCCGTAGGACAACACCAGTAGAAGCTCTATCTTATATCCTTAGAATGCTTGGGGTCGGCATTTCTTTGTCCTACAAAAGGGTTAGTATTCCCACACATAACAATTTTTTCCAGCATAGCATGATGAATTTTTTCAAATATGACTTTTGGGTTGGTGCTACAATCCCTGAAGATGCAGTTGTTTCATTCTTTCCAAATACCCAAGCAAAAGTTAGGCAGCACCCAAGACCAAATTTTCTAAAAGGTAGTATTTTTAAAGAACCAGGTCCAATGGTTAAACAAATCCTTGATAGTGGAAGGGAAACACCAATGAAGGCCAAATAAAGCCAGAACATAGTGCCAGACAAGGCTAACAAAGTGACAGTAAATGAAAAGATTATCGACAGATTCCTCTTGACAGAGACATAAAGCACACTTGTTGGGAGTTAGGATTCCATGCTTAATAAGGTAATAAACAATAAGAATATGGTTCTAAAGAAAGAGCTAGAAAAAAAAATTAATTTTCATGATTAGACCAGGAAGCCAGGCTTTCGCCCAGAACGGTTCGGCTTCAGGATGAAATTGAGTAGAATAAGCAGAAGCCACAGTAAAAGAACCATCAGAGGAGCCTTCCTAGATCAAAACATCTTGGTTCTGGGAGAGTGAAGTGGCATTGAAAAACTTGAGTAAGGGAGATAAGTCTAGGGTGATAGATGCCAAGTCCACCCAAGAATTACCAACCCTGTAGTCACAGACCCTATCCCCAAAGATCAGGGTGCAGTCCTCCTTCCTCTGGTTGAAATTTTAATTATCTTTTAGTGGTTTAGTCAGAACCTAGTTGTCATTCCAAAAGCTGATAATGTGGCCATTACAAACTTTCCATTTTGCTTTGGACTTGGCCAAATATTTAGCCTTAAGAAGGCCATTCCAAATACAAGAGCCTTGCGAGATATCCTGGTTCTCAAAGAAGAAACATAAAGAGTCATTGGGCAGGTATTTCTCCTCAAAGAAATCCCGCCATTCCCCTTTTCCATGGAAGATCCTCCATATCTATTTAGCCTAGAGCACCCTGTTAAAATTCTTGATCCTTTTGATACCCATTCCCTTTTGGGAATACAAACTTTGTCCCATGGAATCAAAGGGATGCGCTTGTGCTCTTCCACCCCCGATCAAAGAGATCTTCTTTGGATTTTTTCCAAGACATCGACCACCTTAGCCAGGATGGAGAAAAGGTTGAGGGAATAGGCGGGGAGGTTTTGGAGAGTAGACTTGACCAACTGAATCTTTCCCGCTTGGCTAAGAATAATTCCCTTCCACCCTACCAATTTTATGTTAAATCTATCAATAAGTCTATTCCAAAATTCTTTCGGGGGTTTAGCTCCTAGCGGGAGGCCTAAGTAGTTGGAAGGGAAGGAACCAATGCCACACCCCATAATATCCATCATTCTTTTTTGTCTGACATTAGGGGTTTTGATTAAGAATAAGGAACTCTTGTTCCAGTTGATATACTGGCCAGTGGCCCTTGTATAGGAGTCTAGCAAATTTCTGAAAACTCTAGCCTCTTTCAAAGATGCTTCCCCTCCTAATACGGTATCATCAATGAACTATTGATGAGAGAAGATGGAGATACCAGAAGAAGGCATGATGCCTTTCAACTCCCCAACAGACCTATGAGTGGAGATCCATCTTCCCAAGCATTCTGCCAAAATAATGAAGAGAATAGGGGATAGGGGGTCTCCTTGTCTGAGACATCCTGAATCCCTAAATAAGGCCAAAGGGGGTCCATTAACTAGGACTAAGAAGGAAGGCGAAGAGATGAGCTAGTTAATAATGAGACATACTTTGTCATTAAAGCCATAAGCTCGCAACACTTTCATGAGAAGGGACCAGTCCACACTTTCATAAGATTTGGATAAATCAAGCTTGAGAAGGAAACCCTCCTGATTCCCAACTTCTAAGGAATGAATCACTTCATGCACCACCATAATAGAGTCCAGGTTTTGTCACCCTAGGACAAAGCCAGACTGTTGTTGAGCAATAATGAGGAGGAGAAAATGAAGAATCCTGATTGTGATGACCTTAGAGATGATCTTGTAGAAAGAATTACATAAGCTAATAGGTCTGAAAAGATCCATGGTATCTTCCCCCAAGACTTTCAGATTAAGCACAAGGAAGGTGGTATTAAATTCTTTAAGAAGATTCTTGGACCAAAAGAATTCCTACACAACTTTGACCATATCATTTTTGATAGTATCCCAGAACCTATGGAAGAAAAACATGGGAAAGCCATTGGGGCCAGGGGCCTTGTCCCTTGGAAGAGAGTAAGGGGATTTTTTCACTTCCTCCATATTAGGAATAGCACACAGAGCTTTATTATGATGATTTGATATGATTGGAGGAATGTTGATTAAGAGATTCTTCTGGTCCTGATCAGACAGGTTAGGGTCTTTCAAGAGGAGGGTTTTGAAAAAATCCACCACCTCAATAGAGATAGATTTTTCTTCCAACACAATCTGATTCCAACTTCTAATGCTATTGATTCAATTGGACGCCCTATGTTTCATGGTGGATAAGTGAAAGAAGCGAGTATTTTAAAAATTCATGGTTTGTTGTTATTTAAAGTATTGAAACCTGCATACTTTGAGATGTAAGGCTTTGGCCTATTATTTTTTCATCTTGTTCTTTGTATGATGATACCTTTATAGACTTTTTTTCTATAATGTATTGACTTTTGTAGTTGATTTCTTATGTTGGGTTCAATATCCCTCTTAAAATTTATATGTAAAAGGATTTTGGGTCCCTTTCAAAACCTACTTTCCCCTAGTAAAAAGTAATTATTTCTATAGAAACAAAATCATCATCTCCATCTCATAAAAATAGACCTCTCAAGTCTCTTTATGACTTTTGAAGTTGGATTGCACCATAATCCTACAACATTTCATTAGTATGAAAAGTAAAATAAATATAGAATAATAGTTTATACTACATTAAAAAAATCCAAATGACATTTATAAAAATTATTATGAATATTAAGAGGTACACATTAAAATTGTTTCAAAGATTCAAAATCCCTTTGTGAGATTACAAAGTTGGATGTGTTTCACAATTTTTTTTGGACAACATTGTTTGGCTTTATTCTAAAAATATTTAGGATGTGGTGTGCAGTATTGATTGCCAATTATATTAACTTTAAAGAATACTTTACATTAGGAAATACTCTAGAGTTAGAGTTCCAAAATTGTTGAATTTTATCCTTTATGTTATAGGTTAATTTCTTATCAATAAGTGGATGCCTCCCACCAAATTCTATCTATCATTTTGAAAAAGATCATTTAGCCTTTCTCTTCTTGAAAATTCTATCCAACGTTTTATGATTTATTTTGAAATCAAAAAAAGTTTGTATCATAAAATGAGCCTTTCTCAAATTATGGCTTATTAAGGAAGTTGTAATCACTCTTGAGAAACTCTCTTTTATTTTTACTTCATATTCTTTCTAACGGAATAGATAGGATTAAACAATTTTTTCACGATAATAGAATTTTTCTCCATCTTCTTCTTCACACAAATCTTCAATTTCACTAGCAAATGTCTCAACATTTGTATCTTTAACAATTCTACAAAAAAATGGCATTTCTTGGTCAATGCTTATTACTAAAATATTACTTCAAAAGTTGTATATCCCGCAACTGAATTGTTCATGTTGATCACTTACCTTTAAAATTTTCTACAATATTCTTATCATTTCCATGTAACCATTTTGGGGTTCTTTAAGGTCTTGGATTTTAAAACTATCTTTCTTCTACAAACGGATCTTCATTTCTAACATAATTTTTTGATACATATTGTTCCATTGGCTCAACATTTTCATTTTCATTGTCAATTTCAACATTTTTATTTTTAATGTCAACATTTTAATATTCAATTTGATGTTGAACATTTTGATTTTAAAATTTGAATATTTTCATTTTTTTTATTTTAATATCAAGTTGAACATTTTGAGTGTTAATTTCAATATTTTAATTGCCAATTTGAATACATATTCAACATTCTCAATATCAATTTGTACATTTTCATTTTTATTTTCAATATCATGCTCAAAATTTGCATATTTAATTTTATCTTCACTTTAATAAAATTACAAGTGTAGTAGAGGTCTCACATTCACCAATTATTGACATACCTTATTTTCTCTTATAATGAATTTCTCTATTTACTTTTTTATATACTTAAATTGTATCTTTTGTGAGTTTTCTCTTATGTATTTTCTTATGATAACTCCTTCTCTCAATTATACCTCTAGAAACATGCTAAACAATGATTACAAAAGATAGTTTTGTCTCAATGTGTGCAAAAAAGGTAATTTTTTTTGTCTATGCTAGTCTAAAAAACTATATTATATAGTAAATGTGATTCATATGTATATATATATATATATATATATATATATATATATATATATACACACACACAC
>MU221604.1:0-18239 GCA_018584345.1 Thuja plicata
GCAAAGATTAGGGTTTTGGAACTAAGTGCACATAAATTAAACTATAAAACAGGTTGTGGCCATCCATCAAAGAACAAAGATCAAAGCACATACCTCCTTCGCTTCTACCCTGTTCTAGCTTCTACCTTCTTTGCGCGCGCTGAAATGAAGTCAACCTTTTGTTTTTTTTAATAACAAAGTGGTAAAATGAAGTTTATTTTTATTTTTTTTTACTTTTATGCACGTGTTGGTCAAAATTTCGACCAACACGGGCATAAAAGTAAAAAAAAGAAAAGTTATCTTTTATAATGCGACCAAATAAAACAATTTTGCTAGTTGGTTGAAAAGTTTGGTCGAAATTTGGGGTCAAATCTATTAGTGATCAAATTTAGCTATAAAAATCCTTTCACCATTGGGAAGATACGGATCATACCAATTATGATGGGTTCCTAAAATTTGGAAATCCAAGCATGAAGCTCTGGGAGGCTTGGCCAAAAACCCCTAAATCAATAGATAGCCGCATGGTCTGAAAGGACAGAAGTAGTGTGCTCAATCTCCCCCATCGATTCCTCGCCCAAAGAGAGAGAAATGGATTTAGACACGGGGAATGGCTCAGGCATTAAAGAAGTCTTCTTTGCCGCCCCAACCACAACCTTCAAGGGAGCCCGGGGAGCCTTGGACGACAAAGGCCCCACAGAGATCTTGAAAGCAAGACCAACAACCACTAGTGAAGAAGAGGACGAATTACCTTAAAAAAAAATATATAAATTGTTAGTACATTATTACATTAAATTATTCTAATTAAAATTATTATTTTTTGATAGGTAAATTTTTTTTTATATTGATAGTGAAAGAGGAATTACATCATAATACCAATTATAATGGTTGGCCAACGCATTACAAACATATATCATTCCTACCCCAACGACATATATAGCCGTTTTACATATGAAGGCTTTAACACCCTACCAAAAAACTAAAGCATCCAAAACCCAAAAGATCCCAAAAAAGTAATTTGACTACCCTTGCAATGGCACCGTCCTTCTCCGCCATCCCTCCATGCTTAGTTTTTGAACCACTGAGTCGCCTCCTCCCTTGAGAAGTTGGGAATGGTCCGATCATCTTCAACTGACCTTGGCGTGCTAGAAAGATTAGTTCCCTTGCGATTCAAACCACCCAAAGCACTTGTGCCCACCTCTTTCTGAACCTTCCTTTCAATCTGGTGTTGCAACAGCTGTCCTGGAGCTGTCACACTTTTGCGAGGCGTTGATTTCATGAATCCCCTCCTTTCCTCACTCTGCATCCATATCTTCTCCTGCAGGAATGCCACAATCTTCTTCCACCCTTTCTCAGCCTACGGAACATGCACCCCTTGTGGATTCGATGAAGACCAGACAACCAGGGGTTGAACCGAAGTATCCCCTCCCCCGATAGCCTCCATGGTTCTTGTCCCATTTCCAGTCCTATCCCCATCACATCTCTGTCCACAATTTCCTCCAGCCCTTGCAGCCATTATGGGTCGATACATGCTGTCACTACCCTGATGACTTCCTCCTTGGTCTCTCCCACTATCAACGCCAATGCAACAAAGAGCGAAGCCACATCCAGGTTGGAGTGTCTCCTCTAGTAGGAGTCCAGATACTCCACATCCAACATCTACTGAATGCCTGCCATGAACTCCGAAGCGTCAAACATGAGGATGTTCCTCAGACGCCTCACCGTGATCTTCCCCTCATACGATTGCATCTGGCTGTCGGATTCGAGCGCAAAGTTTGTCTCCATCTCCTACTTTGCACTGAAAACCCTGCAAATTGCTTTGCCTTTCCTTCTTGAAATCACATTCTTTGAACAATCTGGATGGATTTTCTATGCGGGGTGTAAATAAATAATTGTATATACTTTCACATGCGCTAACATGATCAATCTTAATTGCCATCGGGATTGAAGGTTCATAATTACTCCTTCATTGATCAGTTAATGATGCTTTAATTGGGGTTTTGTAATTTCATTTTCCTCTTTTTATTCCAAATCGAGGTTTCTAAGGTCTTCGAGTATTTCGTTCTGAGTCCCCAAGTCTACATTCGCCCCCATATTGGCCAGCTTATCGACCACCTTATTAGCCTCTCGGTAGACATGGGAAACCTTAAAGTCCTCGAACTCCTGTAACAGGCACCTAATCTGCTTGATGTGTTTATCAAGATGCCATGCTACCATCTTTCCTCTCGATATTCCATTGGTAATTATCTTTGAGTCCCCTTCAAGGTGCACTCTGCGAATTCCCAATTTGGCTCCTAAGACTAAAGCCTCTTTAGCCGCTATACATTTGGTCACATTATTCGTACCATCCTTTAATCGTTTGGCCACAAAAGCAAGAGTGTTGCCTTGATGATCTCTTGCTATACAACCACAGCCAGAGACCCCCAGGTTTCCCCACACGGCTCCATCGAAGTTAATTTTCACCCATCCTTCCTCTGGTGGTTGCCACGATACCTTCTTCCTTTTCTGTTTAGGATTAACCCTTATAAGCCCATTAACGAGCTATTCTAATTAAAATTATTACATAACTAAAAAAATCTTAAAAATTTGAAAAGAATAATATTAATTTCACCATTACAAATCATAAATTATAGCGAGACAAAAAAATTATAATTTTTCCCAAATGCCCTTAAATTTGAAAACTAAAATAAATAGACAGTCAAATTCCAGAGCAATCCCCATAAAACAGAGAAAAGAAACATCAAAATCTTTGTTAGACGTGGGAGCTAAAATGTGAAGGTTGTCAATGGGCCCTTGGTCTATTGGTGAAGTCAATTGGTTCTCAATGAGCACACCACAGATCAAGTCTTGCTGAGTGCATGACTCCGACACCATAAGGGATGAGACCATGTGGATTTTGGTGGATAAACATATCTCAATGAGGCACATTTAAACTATGCTACCACATTTAGCCCTCTCTATACAACTTAAATTAAATAAAAAAAGAAAGTTGAGAAGATGACTAGCATCCATGTCATGTGATTGAATCAAGAGATTACATCATTTTCAAAGTTATTGCGGGTGGAATGAATGAAAAAATCTACAAATGAGGGAATGAAAGAAAGGAGAAATTCTACGGTCTAGATGATTCTCATCCTTCTTGGTTTCCCTCCCGAAGAGTCTGAGGCGTTGATGGTTGAAGTTAGTCGGTCTTGTTCACACAAGCGTAGCTAGCAGTTGCACACTTTTGTACATGCAACGATTGAGCCGATAGGAGTTTTGATTTTCAAGAAAGTGATATGCTTTAAATTATATTTGATCAGATCTATATCAAATTTGTGATTGGTTTATTGCATAATATTGATATCAAATAAATGATAAATGAAACACAAAATAGAATTCAATCTTGTGAAAGATAAATAGAACATAAAATAACATTTAACAAATATTTTGGATCCTACAAACTTTTAGAAACTGGGCCTAAAACCGATTTCCACGGTAAGGGTCAACCGTGAACAACTTTGCAAAAATAGATCAAAGATCATTCAAATAAAATTAGAAATATGTACAACAAAGAAGTTTTGTTCAATTCGGTTAAAAATTTGAGCATATGTTCGATGAGTAAAATGAAAAAAACTGTACAAATAGGTCGTGAAGTAATATACTCTAAATCAAGGCAATGAAGTATACTCTAGATCTATTTCCTTAAATAAGTAAACTAATGCAGGGACAACCAACCAGACATTTGATGATTCTTTGGTACCCCATTCGCTTGATGTGACATATGCATGTCTGATCACCATTCACAACATTACATTAAGGTACAAACTTTACTATTTTTTAGTAAAGCTATCTAACTAAAAAAATAGAATATAAACCAGAAATTGATTTTTCAAGTTGTTCTGTGTTCAAGCAATAAGATATGCAACTCCTTCTATGATGAAATCAAATATTATCAATTTGATGGGAAAAACAAAGAAAATATAAGGCAATTCAGAAAAGTTATTATACATTCATTGAAACACTGAAAAAATGGATGACCTAGCTCAAACAAAATCATTCTAAAGAAAATAAAACTTGTCTTGCATGTAAGAAAAAATTGCACAAAGTTATCAATAAGTGCAAAAACCATATGCATGGTAACATCAACATAGACAAAGCTCTTACAACTGTCTTTGCTAGAAGATGCTTCTTATGCAAAAGAGTGTTACATAAGTCAAATAATTCAAGAAAAAGCACAATAATAAATAATATCTTCCTCCATAGTAGCCCATACATCTCAGGTATGTCTTCTTATATTTTTAAAAATGTATAATATCTCCCTCCATGATAGGGCATACCTCTCGGTTTTTCTTTCTTAGCTCTCACTGTATAATGAAAAACAATATTAACACGACACTTTAGCGCACCTTCAGCAAAATGTGGAGTTTATAAAACGTATTTGACCAAAAGAATTTAAAATTTATTATTAAAAAAAATATTGCAATGTCCAAAAATACTGCCAGGAACACATGCAAACTTACGGACCTCTCAACCGTGTGTCTCCTTGACGGTTGGTACCACTTCTTCTGAATTCCAAATTTTTTTATTTTTATTTTTCTTCTGTAGATGCAATTAAAATTATTATTCAATATATATAATACAATCCAGTAGCTTGGAAAAGAAGACATAGAAGTTAGAAGAACATATGGTGCAAAAACTATTCCAGACTTTCAACACAGGAAACTAATGGAAAACAACACATGAGTATAGGGCCCAACCTCTAGGAATAATACAACAAAAGAACAATAAAAATAATAAAATTAGAAGAGTAAAAGTGTAACCTCTCAAAATCGTGCTTGCAGAGACAAAGGTAAATTGGGTGGGCAAATGGGCAACATAGCTTTGGAATGGGCAACCATTGGCACACACAGTCCATTTGGGTAAAATCGCCAAACTCATGGTATATGGCCGACGACTTCAATATTAAGAAAAAAAACAAAAATGAACGTCCAAATGGATTGCATTGTACACGACAATCTAGCAATGCTGGGTGCAATTCATTATGATAATTGTGCATGTGGAATGAAGGCAATAAAAATAAAAATAAAAATAAAATTTGAATCTTAAATTTAAGACAGAGTATCCAATTACCATCACATAGATAAGCATGTAGGCATTGCCAAGAATCTACTAGATTTCTCCATGCGTACAAACACAGTGATGTGTAGATTTCAATGACAAAACTCATAACTAAAAGAAAAAGATTATGAGCGAACATTAAAAAAATAATCTGAATTCTAGGAAAGTGTAGCAAGGTACAACTTTAGTACAAAGATCAATATACATATGTTTTAAAACCAAGATAAACGTGGATGATAGATGATGCTAAAAAATATTTAGGATTTGATAAGCCAAAAAAAATAACAGGGATAAGAATAGGGAAAAAAACAAGGTAACTTACTATTTTTAATTTCAAAATTGTTTGGTAATTTTGAACGAAAAATAGGGAGAAATAAAAAGGTGAGGTGTTTTTCATAGGCGGAAAAAATGTTAGTTAGAAAGGCTAACAATTTTGTCATAGAAAATTTATTTTTCACGGAGCAAAGCTCGCACAAATAGCCTATCGGCTAAATTAGTGATATATTAATAATAGATTTTTATTTTCTTATTTATTTATTATTATTATTATTAGTTGTCGAGTTTTTACCAAGTTGAAAATTTTGGGCTCGGTGACTACTCTCGAGGTCCAAGTCTACGAACTATGGTTTTATCAATTTGAAAAAGAAGCAGAAGAATGTAGTCTTCTGAACATTTGATTTAGTGGGCTAATATGCCAACAGTTGAATACCCTGTCATACTAAAATTTCTAGGTATCTTGGGACTGGAAGTTCATGTATTCAATATCTTGCAAAATAGAGGAAGTTGATGGAAAATCAATGAATACCTATCCTTCGGAAGATAGATAAAAGTAAAAAGTTACAAATATGTTCACATCTTTGAGTTGTACTGTGCAACCTGAGAATATTACCAATAGTATCTCCCAAGGCTACTCCCACCAACCAAATGCATATATGCATGCATGCAACCACAAGTAGGAAAGAGAAAGTGATGCCTAGAGATGCCCACATAAGACACTTGGGTCACTGGCACTAGCAATAGTTCAATTTTTTGAGGAGTTATTTGTAGAGTTGATGCTCCATGCTTATTTTTAAGCACCCCAAGACCTATGAAACCAAAAGGTGCACTACTGGTTGGCGACACCTTTTTCCTATCAATATGGTGATCTCACCAAGTTGAAAGGAAGACCATTGACATAAATGCAACATGCAACTTGTTCTTGTGCAATATCTCTTGCTTCATTTTGAAATGTCTTATCTAATGGGCCTCTAACGAGTGGGATCTTTTGCTTAGATAGAGGGCATCTACAAGAGAAGATGTTGAGGGGCTAGTACTAAATATGTAGGTAAATTCATTGATTTTCTCTTTGCTAAAGGATTTTAGTTTTGCTCTTTCTACTTTCAAGTACAACATCAACTTCTTGTTCTCCAATAATATATGCCATGTTTTTTTTTGTTTGACAATCCCTTCCCAGTTGGCACTTCACGTACTCTATTCCTTTTCTCAGTTATTGCACAAAAGTGATTTTTCAATCAACTATAGAGGCTCTCAAATTGAACTCCACACTTGTTACAATTCCAAATGATTGCCCCACCTCGAAGTTCTTCAAGCATCCTAGTATATTTCCATTAAAAAGACGCTCTATCAATTTTAAATTTTAAATTTTAAATTTATGTCGATACCCATTGGACTTGAACTATTGGTTATTCTGGCAATTTGATTTCACTATTTTAAGTAACTATACACTTTTAAACTAGAAAAGATGCAACCCTACAATGTGTACAAACTAGCAAAAGTTCAAAACGAACACCAAAAAACATTATTAAAAATAGTGAAACTTATTTTTTTATTTTCTTTAAAACTTGAAATAGGCAAAATTAAACTAAGTGGTCATTTTCAGGTTTTCTTGCACTTATTTATGTTTAAAAAGTTGGTTTTTAATGTTTATGCTGCCTAGCACCCTTGGGAGTGTGCATGTACATCTGGGAGTGATTGAGAATGCCCATACAGCGCCTTGAATGCTTCAAACACACACAGCCTCAAGGAACTCAAAGCACCCCTTTGACATTTTTGGGTGCTCCTATGCACACACTTGTTGGAATACCCCGAAAAACAAGTAATGACAGTGCCTAACAACATAGAAAAACTTATATGTCAACACTTCAACTGCTCAAATTTAAGCAAAAACACAATCTAGCAATTGCATGGTAACAAGGAGTTACATAATACCAAACACAAAGGTTTAAACTTGAACCTAACTTTACGCTATCACTTGCTTTTTCCAATATAAAATACACACTCAAGGGTAAAAGTCAAATTGGCTAGAATTTGTGGCAATTATCAAGTCGATCAATTAATTGAATTCAATAAAAAAAAACTATGGAGAAAAAAGTCAAATTGGCTAGAATCTGTGGCAATAATCGAGTTGATTGATTAATTCAATAAAAAAACTATGTAGGAAAAAGTCAAATTGTCTAGAATATGTGTGGCAATAATCAAGTTGATCAATTAATTCAATAAAAAAGCTATATAACAAGCCCATACACCACGCTTAACACTAAGCACAAAGGGTTAATCCAGCTTTGTGTATCACTTGATTTTACCAATATAAAACACAATTAAAGCAAAAAGTCAAATTGGTCAGCAATCATGTGTAGCAGTAATGAGACTTGTTCAACTAATTAGAATGTTTTGATAAAAAACTGTAAAAGTTCGTATATAAACATTTCAGATTACATTATTATTTTGTTGGTTGTTTTGTGCCAACTGATTAGCCCCCCTTTTGGGGAACCTTTATAGTTTTCATTACAATTTCATAAATTTCTACAGATGAAAAAAGTTTAAGTCAATCAATCCAACTTTCCCAGCTCTAGGAGATATTAATTCAGTTGAAAAATTATGAACTTAATTATATAATCTTGCATAATATATAATTTTTAATTTTTAAAGGTAGAAATAATTGTTGAGGTAACAACCTGGTTAGTAAGCCATTTTCACTCTACCTTACCTATATATTGTTTATTTATTCCCATAGACAGTGAGGTGCAAGGTCAAGCTCCTCCAGTAGAAGACATTCATGCAATTAGGGCTCTACCCTCTAAGCCACAGCTGGCCAGGATATTGATAGAATTTGATGTTTAGTATGGAATTGAAAGCACAAACCTATAATCCAAAACCTTGATCAAGTGGTGAGAGTGGATTGAGCTCAATTGAGGTATTGGGATGAGCAGTCACATGAAAAAGGAAATGGGCCTTTTCAATTCACTTCTGCATCCCTTGATCTGATGACCATGCACCCCAAACAAGCGAATACATTGTGAAAGGACTAAAGTGTGCATCCATCATACGGGATCTAGCATGAAATTGTGTTTACCTCATAAAATTCGTACAGATATTGATATATGATCAATGATCACAAATAAGGGATGATATTAACTAACTATTACAGCAAACAAGATTATGCATAATAAAGGTAGAACTGGAACATGAGACCATGACACAGCTCCAAGAGCAGATATCAAAAGATTCATCTTTCTTGCTATGTTTTAGCAAAATTTGGGATAATTCTGAATTTTATCAACTAGATACTTGTGTTAACATCTTAGTTGCATTCCTAAATTTCGATTGTAAATCAATAAAACATAAACTTCAAATCTAGCAAATCCAAACACTCAATAAAAGCTCCCATGAGCTCCATAAGGTCATTATCATTGGAATATGAAGGAGCATTCACAAGGGCAACATGTTCATGCTTCAAGTTTCATACCGTCAATTTATGAGTAATTAAATACAGGGATCTTTCTACGTGTATAATATAAAATCCATTCAGTAGCATAATGCATGCAAAAGTCCCACTTTGTCCATGGACAACATCTACAGAAGTTGGTCAATGGGTTGAAAACGGACAACATCTTAGATACATTCCAAACTTCTAAATTACTGATTAGGGTTGAGTAAAGGAGATTCATGAACAAGTCCTTTGCATAGTATGAAAAGCACAAGAACAAAACAATTGCCAAAGCAAAAGCCTATCCCTATTTAGCCTGCAACAGCATTCCATCATCCCAATCTATTCTGCAACAGGATTCCAGTATCCCTATCTATCCTGCAATGGCATTCCACAAGTTCGCTCAATCCTGCATGTATCAACCAACACACCAATAAAATAATATCAAAAATCAAGACCACGTTTTCTAGTAACAAGTGAACCTTCTGTACATAACATAAAACACATGAAGTATCGTAGGAAGTCTTTAAAACAAGTTCTAAACTCCAATACAGTATTTAGAATCACACATTGATATTTTCATTGCTATTTGTACGTATAAGAGTAATATTTTATAAAAGCTCCTGTGTTAACCATTTCCATGCCACTAATATGTATATTATTTCTTAAAACAGTCCAAGAAGTCATTTTACATATCAATTCGACCTGTTTCTGATGCTTCAGAATTCATATTCCATGCCTTTAATCACTTTTAAGCCCTGTGATCAGTCCCCAAGCCATACAGGAGACTAGACATTGATGAAGTTACAGAAATAAATGACACAGAGCATCCACAGTTAAAACAAGGTCAGCAAAGATATGCATCAAATACAACAAATAAGAGAGCATTTTAAAATCTATCAATGATTAGTTTCCACTTCTTAAGTTTGCATAAATTGCAGGGGTTTGGTGCAAGAATATTTAAGTTATTGAGTTTAAAGCTTCTGGATTTGACTGTCTATTTTTATTTATTTATTTATTGTATTGTTGCTCAACATGCAATCTTCCCAGAGAAGAATGTAACAATTGACAACACAGTTGCGAAAGCATGGGCCAAAAACAAGCTACTGGACTCCCAAGCTCTTAGAATAAATACATGAAAAAGCTATTAAAAACAGGAATCGCAATGAAAGTTAAGGGAGAACATACAATCTCTATTTCAAAAATAATGCCGCAAGAGGAGCGCACACTTCACTCTGAAAAATGATTGTATGCACAAAAAGATGTGGAAGATAATGGCAAATTCCTAAAGAAGCCCCCTCCTATTTACTCCCTTTAACAACTAAAGCTGATTGCAAGCATAGAACAGTAAGAAGATGTAAAGAAGGAAACATGAACATACATATAAAAACAGGGTTCTAAAGAACATATAGTGTTCACAAAGGGATACATCTCAGATTTACGGGCAGTGATAAAACATTCTGAGCATGGATGTTGGAAAAGCGAACAATAAAAAAACTACATTGAAATCCATAGTATTAGTCATGCAATTTCATACAAGCATTTTCTTAGAGTAAAATGCATGAGAATAAAATAAACATCGACATTTGGGAATGAAAAGAAGATGATAATCATAAAAACAAGATATCTCTGATTGAAGTTACCTCGTCATCATCCTCATCGCCTTCCTCTTTGTTCTTCTTCTTTAGGCGGGTAGATCCACCTTCCCTGTTGAATGGCATTTGCATAGGTCCAAATGGCGTGTCCACTTCCAGGTTCCCCTTCATAGCATATCCAGTACCCTTTCCTCTAATCATATCCCAAAGTGCAGATCCAAAATCCTTTGGCTTAAAGGAAATTGGCACTTCAATGTAACTGATTCCATTCTTATCAATCTTAGAAGACTTCGTCATCTTGGCATTTCCAATGTTTACGTCAGAAAGCCAAATATCATACTCCAATGCATTCAGTGCAAGATCAAAATCATTCTTATTCTCCAATTTCAAATGCAGTGTTGCAACAGTTTCTTCAAAGGAAAATTTATCAAACTCCACTTTGTCTAGATCAACATCAGGTTTGTAAGGCACAGGAATCTCTCCCTCTTTTTCCAGAGGCAAGGTTATCTTTCCAAAGACAGGCACATCTGCAATAAGCGCAATTTTAATTCTGTAAGGAATAATGCTTCCAGGCTTAATATCATCAAAGGTGTCCTTGATGTCATCATAGATCAATGTTATAGGGATCTTTATTGTTTCAGATCCATGGGCACCTATTGTGCCTGCATCTGGGATTAACCCTGATATAAGTTTCCTGCCATCACTCTCCACCAGATATTCAATATCTACGAGAGGGATAGGAATAGGGTTAGGATTGGTTATAAGCACATCAACAACAATATCAGCCTTTTTCAGATTAATGCTTGGAATGTGAAGTCCTGAGACGTCGGCTGTGGGCTTTCCAAATCCAATGGCGTGCTCAATCTTCTCCCCTATGTCCTGGATGAAGTCCTTCACCTTGTCAATGAATCCCCCCTTCTCTTCTTCCTTATCTTCATCTTTTTCCTCTTTTTCCTTCTTTTCTTTGTTAAACAAGCCTCTCTCTCTCACTGATGTCTCCTCTTGTTCATTTTTCTCAATCGCGGGAGACTCTTCAGATGATGCCATTACTCTAAGCAATCGGTAAGTTTTAAAAAAAGATTTGAAACCAGCAACTCAATAAAAGTGATTTCTCCTGTAAACAAGAAAAATTGTAATACTTAGTGAATGGTTTTCAAAATTGAGCTATTTCTATTTATTTACCAGCCACTCACTACAGTTTATTACTCTGTAAACAAGAAAAAATTATAATCAATAGCGGGTGAATTTCAAATTTTAATTAATTCTGTTTATTTCCCTAAATCTTATTATGTGATTTAGAATCAAATATAAATTCTTGGTATACTACATTATAAACAGGATGACTGAATTTCCTTTTAATGTCCATTTAATTCCCTCATAACAGTGAATTTTTAATTAAAATGAAATTTTTAATTTGCATTGAGCTCTCCTAGAGATAATTTGTATGAATCCAAAGCTACATTATTATTCTACAATTTGTACAGGGATTTGTATTTCTAAACTTAAATACCGGCTTCCCTTCTGATCTCCAGTTGCCCATTTCCCAAAACAGCGTGTTTATTAGATATTGCAGAACAACCCACAGGTTCTCTAAATTCCAATTTCTAGTGCAGAATTTGGTGCATGTGGACGGGGTTGGTACTTTGCCAGTTTTAATTTCGAAATGGAAGGAACAAAGGATGCCACCTCTGGACAAAAGGCCTTTTGATTCAGGAGCGATGATTAAAAAAGGGAATGCTGCTAATGAGGAAATAAGCATTTATGATTCATTGGTTAGGACCGCTGGCCACATTCAAAGCTCTTTCGAGTGTTTTGGCTTCAAAATGCCATGATTTGGTGAGTTTCTTGTTTTCTTTTTTTTTTTTGGTCTTTTGGGTGGCTCGACAGTTACTGCTGTTTGTTTATAGCCTTGGGAATATTAGTACCTTGTGTGATCCTCCATTTGGTTGCTAGGCTTCATTGTTATATCTTTTATGTTCTGTGTAAAAAGGTTTTGGGGCACTTTGGAAACCATCTTTTTAGTTTTTACACCTATCAAAAAACAACCCACGGCTACCCACTCCCCAGAGCTGTGACTGCTTAATTAAATTTTGTAAGTAATAAAATTTCAATCTTTGCATGTTCCCTATATTCAAATTTCATTGATACAGATCTTATTTCCCAATATTATGTAGATTTCAAATTTGAGATAATTTTATTGGCTTTTCTAAACCTAATGATCCGACCCAAGTGTGAGCTAATATTAGTATGTTTTGTAACCATTATGAGTCATGACTATACATCCTTTGATCCTCGGTTACGAAATTCCCAAAAGAGTGATTGAGTACTAATAACTTGGAAGGAAGTTGCTAAAGTTCAACTTCCGAGTTCATATAGAGATCAATTTTCATTGAATCAAAGCTACTCCACTTCGCAATTTACAAACACACATCTGATTTTGCAACCAGTAACTATAATCTGAACTTTGATATTATTCAGAGATTACACTTCTACTGATTCACAGCTATTGCTTCTCACAACAATGAAAGTTCAATTGTATAATACAAGGACGTACTAAAATCCAACCACTGATAAAAGATCAATTTTTACTCTTTACAACCATCCACTTCCTAAACTAGTAAATGATTATCCAGAACTTGCATTAAAGTACTATAATCAATCTTTGAGCTTCTTCAAAGTTTATTTTTTAATGATCTGCAACTACACACATCCCAAAAAAGCGAAATTCAGTCATATCTTGCAAGGGAGAACTATAACCAATCTTTGAGTACAGATCAGTTGATGACTTCCCAAAGCAGTACAACAACGAACGCTTGCTTATATCTTGCAAGGAAGTACTATAATCCAATCTGAGTTTCTTCAAAGATTAATTGTTATTGACTCACAAGTCACGACTATTCAGTTCCATTAACCTGTATATTGCAAGGAAGTACCATAATTCAATCTTTTATCTTTCCAGCAATCACTATTTACTGAATCACTCCTACCCACTTCCCAAAACAGTTAATGCTTTATTAGATCTTGCCAGGAATTATTCTAATCCAATCTTTCACCTTTTACAGCGATCGCCTAATAGCAACAGTTGATTACTCAGCTACCCACTTTCCAAATCAGTAAAATTTGTAATCAAATCTAGCAAGGAAGCAATAAATTCAATATTATATGCCTAGTGTCATAAGTCTTAAACAGTAGCCATGAGCAGACACCATCTATCAGTTGGTTCTACACATGTTCCCCAAATCCTCTATTTACATTTCACTTTAGCTTTCAACATATTTCACAGAGCAGATCTGTTTGGATACAGCATTTAATCTTTCAGCTTTCCGAGAGTTCAATCTCTACAAATTCACAGCTACCCATTTCAAAATCTACACTACTTTTCAGCCCAATAAAGCACCCAACCCATAAAAACCACAAGAAGTCTCGTAGATTTTTTAATGCCCTTCCAAACCCCAAATACTCACTTCCCAAAACAGTAACTATTAGATCTTTCCAAAAAGCAATAGTATTCAATCTTTGAGCATTTCCAAACATCAGTCTCCAATGACTCACAACTGCCAACTTCCCAAAAGACACTACTTATCAATTTCATTGAAACCCCATCTCAAAAAAAAAATGGAGACATTTTTCATATGAAATGCATCTAATCTACTTCCAGAAAAGTGAAATTACATGAGTATGTCTTGATTTATTCATAGATTGCCAATACGAATCATATAGAATTGATATCTAAATTAATCAATGACAAAATTTCGAACTCTATTTTTCAAACGAATGAAACAACCAACCCATTAAATTAAAAAAGCCACATTGGTCTTTTAGCTTGCCGATCCGTTACTTATCGAGTTGATCTTTAATTACCTTCCGTGCCCCGGTTACCCACTAGCGAAATAGCCAATTGCAAAAATAGCAAGTTTTAGATCTTTCCAAAGCGCACTAGTATTCAATCTTTAAACTTCTCCAAAGATCAAACTCTACTGACTCCGAACTACCCACTTCCCAAACTGAACTGCTTAACAAATTCATCAAAACAACCATCTAGTAAAAGTTAGAACACCCAGACATTTTTCTTATGGAATACATCTCACCCATTACATCCAGAAGCATGATCTTCACACATATAGTGCCCGGGTTATTCACAGATTTCAAATTAAACTCATATGGAATTTAAATCTAAGCTAATCTTAAACACAAATTGAACCCAAACGACAGTTAAAATGATCAAAGTGTACCATACCTACAGCAAATCTGATCCAATTTTTATTCTGAACTCGAGCTTAACAATCGAATAATCTTTCACAAATGTAGAAGAATTCCAGGTTTCAAACAGGAAACATATAAAAAAGCTTCGCTTGGCATTGGATCATGTTGCTTATAAGCCAATCGGAAGATATGTGTAGAATGAAAGAGACGTTCCGCTAGTTGACGGGAAAGCAGTTTCTGTTACGCGCTTGTACGTTATCAAAAAGCAACCGACATTGACCTCGCAGTCTACGGTATAAATCCACACGATGTACACGCGTTAACAAATAATTGGAGAAATCAATTTTATATGTTAAATAATTTTTTTTACTGCATCTTTGTCGTTCAAGTTTCCAATCATTAAATATTATATAAATAGATATAAATTCAAAATTTGATTTTCTAGGTACATTATTAAAGGTGTTATTAATTCAAATATTTACTATTGCATCCAAGAAGAGGAAGAGGCAAGAGTTACACTTATAGCAAACAATATATAAAAGTTAATATTTTAGAGATAATTTTATATGTGCACAAATAATATATTAATTAGCAATTGCATCTTGGTGTGCAATGGGTAGGTCGAAGATATGTCAAATAGGAGCATAAAACGTGAATTATGTTTTAACTTTTATAGAGTTTAATAATTCATCATTTATTTCATTTTTCATTAGCTATTCAATATATTCCCAACGTTTCATTTTGGTGAAATTTTGTTTTAAATAATTAGTAATAGTTAGTTTCCAAAGTGTATGTCACTCCATATCCTTAAGTTTTGTCCAAAGGAAATTACCACTTTGCTAACCTAAGTATTTGCCTCATAGAATCAAACATTAGTAGGCTAAGCTGATATGAGCAATTTTTCAAACTATGGAACATTGTCCACATTTTGTTAAATAATCCATGTGCCTAGTTTATGCTTTAATATTTTGGCAAAAACCAACCCACGTGTCCTATTAATGTAGAAACATTTTACATACATATCAAGCAAGGGGGTGAAAATGAAAAGAAATGTTAATTGGCTTCAATATTTTTTCATCGAGGAGGTTGCAAAAAATTGGGTTTGGAGCTCCTGTAGTAGTTGTGTAACACAAATATATTTCAGATTTATTATTTGTTTTAGTGTGAATTGATTGAAGTAGTAGAAGAGAGATTGGTTTGGTTCATCTCATTTCAAAAAGAATTCATCTTCAACAAGTTTATGTAATATTTTTCCTTGCAAGCTCTATCTTTTTAAAAGAATTTTGATTGGTTTTTATAGCATGCGACAAAGTGTGGGATGCTAAGATAAATTGTTTGGCGTGATTTCAACAAGTTTTGTTAGAATTTGCACATAAGCATATCATTTGTTGTTGTACTTCATTTGGTTTAGTGATTTATACTTTGTCATAAGTAAGCATCCCTCCTCCCGCCAAATTTGTTCAGCAACTATAAAGAATTTGAAACTTTAGTTGCCATTATTATAACTCTTGAATGACCAAATGTTGGTTCCATAATTCCTCATAGAGACACCAAGTTTGAATACCAAGAACTAATGTCCCAAAAATAAGTTGTACATGAAAGATTAAATTAAAGAAATTGACCAAGCCATCCAAGTGGGGATAGATGAATACTTTGCTAATTTATTAATGACACCTAAAATGTAGAACATTTTCCTTATCTTCCAATTTACTCATGGTTTTTAGCTACACATTTCCTTTGGGCATTTCTTTATATATTTTCAAGGGTGGGCAAGCTTAAACATTTTTGTCATTTTTTTAAAATCTAATTTATGATTATTTCAAAATTTTGAGAACTTGAACATTTAATCAAATTTTACTCTAATTTCTGATTATTTCATATTTTTGAATGACTAATAATTTAAACATTTTTTTGAGAAATGTAGTAATTCTATAATGACATGGTTATAAAAGTAAGTGAATATATTTAATCTCTATAATATATATTATTATATTATTTTAATAATATCTCATGTAAAATATAACATGAATCATTTTTAATCTACTCAAATCAAGGATTTTAATTCTTCCTCTTACCCTTTGAGTTTTCCATTCTTTCATGTTGCGATCTAATCATTGGGAGACACTTTCAATTAAGTGTTCCACAATTCTACATATCACTATTACTACTCAATACTTGGTTTGATCGAACTACTATGCCCATTACAACGTGGGTTTATCTGAAGTAGAGTTTCTTAAAAGGTTCGTATGACACCAAAAATGTTCATTTATCATGCAACAAATTCACTATTATCTTGATGGCCAAGTTTTCTCATCACCATTAAAACCAAAGATCTATCAATAAACTTTGAGTTTTGCTTGAATTGCATTCAAAAGGATGATGCCCTAATTTTGAAAATGTCTCCTTACTACACATTAGACCCATTTATATGAAATGATTTCGTTTGGAGATTGCAGAGCTGAAGAAAAAATCACTTTGTAGATTGGTTTTGAGTCATGTTTGTAATGCTATGTTCATCCCCAATTTTTAAGTTCTAGGTTTTTGTGATTGGAGATGTGAAAGGCATCAAAGTTCTAACTTTACATTGTTGGGGGACTCACATTAACTATGAGATTGCAGACAAAAATGCAAATGGATACAAAGTGGTGATGTGTAAAGTGGTCAAGAGAAATCGACGCTTTAGATTGCTTTGATGGTCTTGCTTCTCTCTGTAAGATGTGTCGTCATTAGATGCAACAATTAGGTCGACTCTTTCAAATAATAAATGAATCATCAATCCAAAATATTATCAAAATTTTCATATTTGTATATAAATGAATTATTTATGTATTATAATATAATTATTAAACTAAAAAATAATTATTAAACTAAAAAATTAAATTTAAATAATATATTTATTATATATCACAATATAATAATAATTAATATTTAAGTTTAAAAATCAAAATTAAATTAAAATATTTAAAACTTGTAAATATTTCCACTATGTATCTAAAACGATATTGTAAAATAATAAAAATTATTTTTTGAAAATTTCCAATACTAGCAATTAGAGAGAAGTGCATTTCTGGATTCAACTATGTCAATTTTATTGGCATCAACATTTCAGATCATACTCAATGATCCATCATCAGGATTCTGTTGGAAAGTGATTCATTTTGGAGTGTTTGGGACACTTGAGGGTTGTCATTTATGGCAACACATCTGGTATTGATGATCGCTTGGAGTTGTTTACAGTTTTGGAGATACAGATTGCAAAATGACTAAGTATAGTAAACAAAAATACAGAGTATAGCAGTACAGTTTTGGACAGCGAAGTTAGTATATGGCGAATGGAGACACGTGAGCTTAGGCAAGGATATTTTGGGGTATGTATGACCTTCAGTTAAGGTCACTTATACATTTTGGTGTTTATCGCAGTAAGTTACAGTGTATTGGAGGTATGCGAAGACAGAGTAACAATGATTCAGGACAGATGAAAGGTCGTGATGATTAAGGTAGTATGACATGGAATCCAAACGTGCTAAGTTGGATTGGGATTGTGGATAACCTATACTTTGGTAGTATAAGGTCGCCAACTTTGTATTTACTCTTTGCATAAGTATTAATTCTATTTTGTAATGTATTTGAGAGCCGACTGGGTAATGTAATAAGATATA
>MU221604.1:18289-49281 GCA_018584345.1 Thuja plicata
TATATATATATATAAAGTGAAGTATGACAAATAGATGGAACATATGTAGATGAGATGATGCATTGTGATGTTAGACAAATGTTGATGCGAGCTAAAACTGGAACTATCTAAGCATAGTTGATGCTTGTATTGTTCACTACTGAGAATTCATTGTAATAGAACTATATTTTGATTGTATGAGCAGTGTGCTCAGTATACCTTTAACAGGGTTTTGTATTCCTCTAACAAGGAAATGTGCTAATGTAGTATTCAACTCCTAACATGGCTAGGTCTCCTAACAGGGACACAATACTTTTAGTGCATATTTGTGGGTACCATCCCCATTGAGGTTTTCCCTTGGCCAAGGTTTCCTCAACAACAATTCATGGTGTTATGAGTTATGTGTTATGTTCTTATATTCTTTTCATTTCAGTAATTATATCGTTAAGTTGGAAATTATTAAGTTCATGTTTAAAGTGTTGTAATACTGATTCACCGCCCCTCTCAGTATTACTTAAACATAACAGATTCTTTTCATACAACTCTCTTACATCTTGATGATGGATCATTGAGTATGATCTGAAACATTGATGCAAATAAAATTGACACAGTTGAATCCAGAAATGCACTTCTCTCTAATTCCCAATACTAACCAACATTGATAGTGAAAGGAAACTGACTTTATGCATAATAATTATTAAATTATTAATGACTGGTCTATGTCTAAGTTGTTAGTGTTACGTGGAGGGGACATTAATACTAACCAGCATTGATAATGAAATGAAACTGACTTTATGCATAGTTATTATTAAATTATTAATGACTGGTCTATGTTTGAGTTGTTATTGTTACGTGGAGGGGACAATATAATGGGGCAACAACAAAGAACATTGCATAACAAGCTTCCAATGTATTTTTTAATTTTCACATTAGTGGTTAAGAATCATTTGTGTTGTAGTAAATGAGAAATATAACCGGTGAAAACAACGCAAACGCAAAAGTGACCGAGATTAATAAATGAAAATGAATGGTTGTGATTAATCCAATTGTCTTGCATTGTTTGTAGATAGCTCGTCCATTTCACATCAAGTAATGCCTTCGGTGTAAAATACTCTTGTCAACATAGCTAATGCTTTTCAATTTCTACTGCTCTTAAATATACATCATTTTTAGTCCAGTGGTTCTCTCTACTAAAATTTAGGGTAATTCTCGAATATACAATTCTATTATCTATCAATAAAAGAAGCTTGAAGGAGGTCAACCTTAGCCTCTGAAAAAAGAAACACTGACTTGTCTTTTGGGGCAAGATTACGAACGACCAACTGAAGATTTTTTATGATCTAATCTTCTTTTACAGTTGGTAAAGATGATGTTGGGAGATGAGTATAAGTTTTGAGGAAATGACACTCAATGGATTATGAATGCATGTGTAAAGGAAGAGTGGTGATACAAGTTAGAGGTATTCATTGTCATTTCCATTATAAGTGAAGGTTTTAAAGTAGAGGGAGTGAATGGATTTATGTTGCAGAATTTACCTCATCTTTGCATCCATTTATGTTGTGGGGTGCCTCTTTGGACAAAGAAAGCAAGAAGGCACAACCCCAGTCAGGGTGGCAAAGCATCAAACAATATATGTAGGAATGGGATTGTAGAGTGGCGTGCCAAGGCCACCAAGGAGTAGATTTAGAAGTGAAAATTCATCAAGGAGGATTGCTGGGAGGAGCAATAAATGAAAAAAATTTGTCAAGTGAAATTTGATAGGGTTTTTTGTTAAAATTTTGAAGCATGTAGTATATAGTAAATATTGATGGCCATTGGTTAAACACTGGTCATAATTTAAATCATAGTGATGACATTAATTTGTCATTAGTAAGAAAAAAACACTTTCGGTAAGCTTACACCGAAAGACAGGACAAGAGCAAACTGAATATCAGATAGAAAGAGATCACTAAAGATGATTAAGTACAAAGAAAATCGATGACACAACTTAGTGTCTACACCGAAAATGTAAAGACTGAAAGATAAAGAGGAACCTGACAGAGGAACTCGATGTGTAGGATATAGTACAGACCGACGAGATAGTTAAATAGAAACTGACAGAACAAAACCAAAAGATAGTCAGAGCATAACCGATAGACAGAAACCGAAAGTCAGTTGCAGCCCGCAAAAAGTGGATCTGACTTCCACGTCACATAAAGCAAGCTTATTCTATTTATAAGATATTAATTTTTTTTTAAATCCATTTCCTTAGGGAAAAGAAACATGAATGTAAGTGCTTTAATCAGTCCAACTGATTTAAAACACATAGACTAGGAGATCTAGGTACAAGTTGTAAACCTGATCTTAGAGTTAACATTGTTTTTCTCGAGACTTGATGATGTCAATCCATATTATAAATAGATGATGCAATCATTCATTATACATGGATGTGAGAAAAGAAAAGAGAGAGGAGAACATGAATGAAGCATACGAGCACATCTATGGCTTAGATTGAGAGTTTCAAGAACAAGAACAAGAACAACAAAAGGAGAATTTGGTTATCAGAACCGAGAACAGAGGTATTATTCAATCACAATTAGGTGATAATCTTTTTCATGTAAACTAAATTGGATCTGTATCAACAATAGGAGATTGCATTTACCAGGTCAATTTGTAATTTTCTATCATTATAACAAGTGGAGCAAAGTGTAAAAGTCCTTTCAAGGAAGGTGGATTTAACAGTCCAACAACAAATCTCTTAACCGAGTGCACACTTAACAGTGTTGCTAAAGATCTTAACATAGTAGACTTTAACATGTCTCCACCGATACTCTTAACAGGGTAGATCATCAGAAGTGATCAAATTGTAAGCCTTAACCGACCCCTTCCAATCTGTAGATAGTGAAGATTTTGTGGGTGCCATCCCCACTGCAGTTTTTACTTCCTAGCACGAGTTTTCTGCGATATCATATCTTGTGTTATGTGCCAATTACTTTCATAAATGTTTCTGTGAATGATTCACATGTATGTTAATGTTATGAATTGATATAACTCACATCAAGATAGTATAGATCAGATTGAATGGATATACAATTGATTACAAATGTTAATTGATTAAAGGATACAAAAGTTTTAGAGGTACTAATTCACCCCTCCCTTCTTAGTACATACTTCCCATTAATCTCAACAATTGGTATCATAGCTAAGTCTCTTCTTGGAAATATTAAAGGCTTAAGAGAAAAGATCACACAATGGAGAAGTACAGACTTGATAACAATATTAAAAGAATAAGAAGCTTGAAATTTAAATGTTCTTTGAACAATATAAAGAAGCCAGAATCAACATGAGACAACTGTTAGATGAAAGAAAGAATATGGCATCTCGCTGTAACGAGATAGATTATCATGAGGAAGAGATATCAGATTTCTTTGAGTCTTCAGGATCAACTACTTGAGCAAAGCATCAGATACATTAGAAGAAAGAATCACAAGCCTAACTGAAATCAATCTACATCTGGCTAGACAAGTTAAATCCTTGCAAATCGGTCAAGAGACACAGATGGTAAGGATGATTGATGTCATGAACAATGCTAGACAAGCTGAGAAAGAAAGAACACTAGCTATTGATGATAGAAGAAAGATCACATAAAAGCTAAAGAAAAAGAGTCTGAAGTACAAAGACTTACAGAGCATCACCATGAGATTACAAATTAGATTATTCTTATGAGTCAAGAAGCAAACATAATAAATGTTGAACTCATTGAAAGAATAGAAGCTATCGGTGAACTGAGGGATGAGAATGAAAAGTTGAAACATGAAATAAGAATTCATCAACAACATAATGACATTATCAAGAAAGATGAAGAAAGCAATAAAAGAATGAATGATTTTCTTGAAGGACAATGAAGAGTCTACAACAACAACGGTCTAGGTTTTACCGAGAATGGTGAATCATCAAATCAAACTAATCCAAAGAACATCTATGAAAATCCAAGACCAAGAAAGATGACATGCAATCACTGTGGAAAGCAAGGCCATACATCAAATGCATGCAGGGGCAAATGAAAGGTATTCCTAAATCTACATCTTCATTCATAGGATTTTGTTATAAATGTAACAATAAAGGTCATAAATCATATGAATGTAAGTCGGAGATGAAACAACCAAAGAAGGAAACCTACATGGACAAGTATTGTCCTACATGCAAAATGAATGGGCACACAACTCTTGAATGCTAGAAAAAGAAAAGACAAGCATGGAAGCCTAAAGGTCAAGAAACTCCCTATCAACTGAAAAGAGTCGGTAACTAGTATGTATGGGATTACAACACTTGGAAAAATTGTACAACATGTGAAAGATTTGTTCACATTGCTGTAAACTGTATGAGATAGTGGATTAGAAAGTATAGAGGCTGGAATAACCCCGGAATGTCATGTTTATATTGTCATAAAGTTGGTCATCTCAAGAAAGACTGGAGAGACTGAATGACAGAGACAAGCAAATATCCCAATAGAAACACCATTGAAGACATCTAGAGAGCAAGAGACAAAATGTGGATAAAAGCTTCAAACAGTGATGAAGGTGGACCAAACAATGCAAATGGTGACACCCCATCCAATGGATCCAGTGACATCACCACCCCCACCTAAGCAGAACAAGTAAGTATGGAACTGCATTATACTATGCATTATTTTACATTAGTTCCATAATATATTGATATAATGCCAAATTAGCATAAGTAAAGATGCATCATGGTATTACTTGTTAAAATCTGTGATAAACTATGCTATCGGGTATTCATACCGAAACCCGTCGGTATACACTCAAAGCTAAGATTGCCTACATTTACTAAAAAGTGTTAGTTAACATATGTTGCTAAGTGTAAACCGAGCCTCGTCGGTAATCAAGAAAAGTGAACAAGTTGTCTGTGACACTGAAACCCGTTGGTAAAAGCAAGTGGAATAACGACCGCTCTGAAACATCATGTTGTCACCAAAAGTGAAGTCTTCACCGATGATCTCCATCTTCATACACCGAGGAGTTGGTAAGCATTTATGACACACATTTTAGGGCAACAACTATAAATAGGGAAACAAAACAACTCATTGTTCACGACAACCAGAGCAGAGCGACCAAAGCGATTTTCAAGCATAAAGTGACTAAAGCACAGAGTGACCACAACTCGACACCCAACACACCTAAGCAGTCTAGAAATCTTTGCAGGAGTAAACAGTAAGTTCTACAGAACTGACAACTCTATTTTTGCACATTTCACAGGAAGCCCTAAATTTTGAAAATGGCCTCGACATCAAGAACTGTGAAATCCAAGAACACAAAGAAGGATGAGTTCAAGCTCATCAAGACTTTGACATGTGAGGAACCTAACTACAAGATTCATCCCGAGGTTGCCTCACAACTCGACGATGCTAGATCATTTTCACGCATACCAGCTAGGGTTTTGCTCGTGGAAGATGTTTGATCTTTCATACACTGCAATATTGTAGAGATAGGAGGTTCAAAAGTTGAAGAAGCTTATAAGAAGCTATGCAATGAAGATGGAACACTGAAAGATGAACATAAGCATATAGAAGTAAAAGGGCTCACCACTGCCCTAATATTCCTGAAATTCTTCAAGACCGAGTGGATTCAGTTAGTGCTGAGCCGAATGCATAACAACAAGTTATGGCTTGATGAACCGAAGGTGATAACCCGAGATGTCATCCATGAAGTCACCGATTAACTTGTAAAAAATAAAGTAAAGGCACTAAAGCATCCACCTAAGGCTGAGACCGAGAAGATGATAGGAGCCAAATGGGATGGCAGAGGACTGAAATTTACCACCATAACTGATGATGAGATCAAGTTCGGTGCATGCATTCTAGGCTACAAATTCTTCCAAGCAAGCAGATTGAACAACATAGCATCAGGTGCAGTGAACACAACGTATAAGATTGTGAAGAAAGGAACAAAATTGGATTTATCTAAACTACTCCTGAATCAGTTAAAAGACAATTTAAAGACTATCAGGAATGTGAAGTCAACTACATGTAAGTTTGGCTCACTCATAATGTGTATTTTATTCTACTTTCAAGAAACATTCCCATCGATAGGAGATGTGAAATGGGATAGCACCAAACCGGTCACCATGTAGATCAGTGAGCACATAGCTACACTGGGAGATAACTGAAAGGAAACTAAGTGTGCGGAAAAAAATTCCCTATGCTAAACTCCTGAGAAGAGGATCGTGCAAATTCAGATTTAACCCCTATCAATTACAGAATGATAATAAAATAACATGCATACATATAAAAATGAGAATGACACAATGATTTACCTTGGGGAAAACCTTTCGGTAAAAACTCCAGAACTCCAAAACCTGCACAATGTATTAATCAAAACTATTATTGTTTACAATACACTTGCAATGCAAGTTCTTTCATGACATAATTGACACTTGAAGACAAATCCAACAACATAACAACATTCCAACAATACACTAAGTTCTCCCTTTGATTTGCAACCCTAAAAACACTTATATCATGCGCTTCCCTTTTTAGGGCAACTTCCAAAGATAACCGTATTAGGGTTTACCATTCTCCAAAAAAATAGGAATCCCAAATTTTTTTTCGAGCGATGCCCTGAACCCCACGCATTGCAGAAGAGTGTATAGTACTCAACATGATCAGTTGCCACATGTCTTGCATGTCTTCACCCGTCATCGAGTCTTTCACAATTAGCTCTTACAAATATTAATGACCGTCATAGGAATCCGTCATAACTGTTACAGTCATGATTACCTTACACATTGTCCAAAGTGCTGACATTTAGAAAATAGCCTCTACCACAGAATAGGAAGCCTAGATCCACCTAGACCAAGTTTTATCATCCTTGTCATCTTCCAATTGGAGTGGAAACACAACATGTCCACTCAACTAAATGATAGAACGGATATCAAACTTAAATATATTATTTGCAAAAAATTAATTATAAAACAAATAATATCAAATGTAAGGAAATATACAAGGTTGAGACACCTTATTCGTAACATTCTCCCACTTTTTGAACACCTTGTAAGAGCTAAAGGAAATAACAAGATTTAACTGCTATAGGCCGAGAGGCCCATAGACTCCGAACACCATCTGAACTTCTCTGTGCCCATAGGTTTTGTCAATGCATCCACAACATTCTTTACTGTATCTATCTTCTCCAAACTTACCTTTCCATCCTCTACCATATCTCTCACAAAGTGAAACCGTACATCAATGTGCTTGGTTCTGGCATGGAAAGTTGGATTCTTCACAAGGCAAATAACACTGACTGTTGCAAAAAATTGTAATCTATCCTGCATCAACACCAACATCCAAACACAGTCTCTTAAGCGAAATGGCTTCCTTACAAGCATGAGTAGCTACCATGTACTATGCTTCTGTCATGGACAAATTGACCACATGTTGTTGCTTACTCATCCAACTGATGGAACCACCAAACATAGTGAACACATAGGCACTGGTGGATCTCCTACTGTCAATGTCACTTGCCCAATCTAAATACACAAACCCACAAATACAAACTGAATGTGGAGCTGTAAAAGAGTTTCCATGATAGCATATGGAATACTCTGATGTACCCTTCAAATATCTAAACACTCTCTTAACTGCATCCCAATGTACCCGTCCAGGTTTATCCATAAACTGACTCAGGTCTCCCAATGCTTGGGCAATGTCTGGTCTAGTATAGACCATATCATACATAAGGCTACCAACTGCACTCACATAAGGTACTTTGCTCATGTCCTCCACCTCACTAGGAGATTTTGGACAATCATCCACATATAAATTTGTTCCCATAGAAACAAGAACACACAATGGTCTGCAATCTACCATGCTAAACCTGTCCAACACAGACTTCACATACTTAATCTGACTCAACCAAAGTTTTCTGTTAGATCTATCTCTGATGATTTCCATTCCCAAAATATACCTGGCTGCCCCTAGATCTTTCATCTCAAACTGTGCTGACAACTGAGACTTCAAATCAAAAATCATACCCATACCCTTCCCAATCAACAACATATAATGCAATAATAAGAAGGTGATCATTATCAACTTTGAAATAAACACAATGGTCTAATTTTGATCTCAGAAAACCAATCGACAACACAAAGGCATCAAATTTAAGGTACCACATCCTAGGAGATTGTTTCAAACCATACAAAGACTTCTTTAATCTGCAAACCAAAGACTCTTTACCTTTCTGAATATAGTGCTCAGGCTGTGACATATAGATCTCTTCCTCCAAATCACCATGAAGGAAAGTTGTCTTCACATCCATCTGTTCTACCTCTAAATCATAGGATGCTGCTAGAGATAACAGAAATATAATGGATGTAAGCTTTGCAACAGGAGAGAATATTTCACCATAATCAATTCCCTCCACCTGTGAATACCCCTTTGCAACCAATCTGGCCTTGTACCTCTCAACACTGCCATCTGCACAGAATGTCTTCTTAGACACTCATTTGCTTCCAATAGGTTTCCGTCCTTTAGGCAAAGGTACTAGGTCCCAAGTTTTGTTCTTCTGCAATGAAGCCATCTCATCATCCATGGCCTCAATCCAGGAACCTGCATCTTCCATACCTATAGCCTCTTTCATAGATGTAGGCTCATCAGTGTTTGTAATCAAGGCATAAGCACAACTGGAATCTAACATAGAAAATCCAAACCTCTTTGGTTGCTTTCTTTCTCTCACGGATCTCCTCAAGGGCTGAGGTTGAGGTTGTTCTACCTCTTCTTCTAAACTTTTAGAGCTTCTAGAGCTCTCCTCATCATCAGATCCATCACGGTGTCTCTGTTCAGTCTTCTTAGGGGTAGGAGGCAATTGAACAACATCTTCTTTCATTTATTTTTCATCTGGCTGTAGCACAATAGGAGAAGGTGTTAGCTCTCTAAAAATAACATTTCTGCTAAACAACACCTTACCAATCACAGGATCCCAAAGCTTGTATCCTTTCACACCAACACTATAGCCGATGAAGATACATTTTACAACCTTGTTTTCCAACTTAGATCTTCTCTCTTTAGGCACATGTGCATAAGCTTCACAACCAAAAACATGAAGATGTCTAACTGAAGGCTTCTTACCAGACCACACCTCCATGGGTGTCTTACCAAGAGCTGATGTAAGATATCTTTTAACCAGATAGCAAGCAGTGGCCACAGCTTCAACCCAAAACCTTTGTTCGAGGCCAGCTCCACTCAGCATACTCCTAGCCTTCTCCATCAGTGTCCTGTTCATTCTTTCTGCAACTCCATTTTGTTGTGGGTATAAGGAGTTGTCTTATGCCTCTCGAGCCCTCGTTCTTTATAGAATTGTTCAAACTCTACCGAAAAAAACTCACCACCATTGTCAGTTCTCACACACTTAATTCTTTTACCAGTCTGATTCTCTACGAGAGCTTTAAATTCCTTGAACTCACTGAAAACTTGTGTCTTACTTTTAAGGAAATAAATCCATGTCCTTCTACTGTAATCATCTATAAAAGATACAAAATATACAGATTTGGAGAGTGAAGGAACTTTAATAGGACCGAACACATCTGAATGGATAAGATCCAAAATACTAGAAGACTTGTGAGAACTGGAGTAAAACTTAACACGATTTTGCTTACCATAAACACAGTGTTCGTAGAAGTCAAATTTGAGATTACAATCATTTATCCCCTCAACAAAGTTTTTATTTTTCAGGGTTTTGAGACCATTCTCACCAATGTGGCCAAATCTCATTTGCCACAACATTTTCTTTTCTATAGGAAGTTTGCCTTCCAAAGTGTTAGCACCCTTAGGTACACTTGTTGCACTACCATCAAAACCCATTACCACAAACTTCTTCACTGTTGGTTCAGATGGTGGAGATGAAGTGATTGCTGCTCTCTTCCTTGAGACAAAAGAACTATTGCACTGTGAAGTGCAAGCATCCAGCTCAAACAAGGTACCTCTCCTAGTACCTTTCATGAGCACCATAGCTCCTCTAATAATCTTGCATCCATCTTTTGAAAAAACAACTTGCACACCTGCATCATTTAGCATACTTACAGAGAACAAGTTTCATGCCAAACTCAGGATGTGCATTACCCTATTGATCCCCTTTACCCATCCATTAGGGAATCTGATAGTGACTCTTCCTCGTCCAACTATCTCTAGGTGAGAATCATCACCTAGGTACACCTTCCCACCATCGAAGTCATTATACTTTGAGAACCAACTTTGATGAGAGGTCATGTGAAAAGAAGCACCTGAGTCAATCAGCCACACATAATCAGATGCATGGTTGGCCAAGACTGCAACAAAAGCATCGCCATCTTCTTGAGATTTATTAGAATCTGAATTTGGGATTTTCTTCTTCTTCTTTGGCTCTTTGCAGTCCTTACAGAAGTGCCCAGACTTACCATAGTTCCAACATATTGACTTAGACTTTCCAGGAGTGTTAGATTTCCCATGGGATTTGGATCTACCCTTTTCAGACTTCTTGTCATTTTTCTTTCCTCTGTCTTTGGATCTACCGCGAACAGCAAGGGCTTCCTTGGTTGAATCAGAGGTCTTTCTTCACATCTCCTCAAATAACAACAAAGACACCACATCATCCATTTGGAAAGTGACAATAGTACTCCCAAGGGCCATCACAAGATGGTCCCATGAATCCGGCAAGGAACATAGCAGGGTCATACATCAATCCTCCTCCTCCAACTTGATATCGGTTGATGTCAACTGTGCAATCAGCATGTTAAATGTGTTCAAGTGATTTGCAATGGATCCTCCTTCCTCCATTCTCAGAGAATACAACTTCTTTCTCAGGAATAATCTATTCACCAAGGACTTGGCCTAATACATAGACCCAAGCCGTGTCCACAATTTATTTGCGGTCTTCTCCTCGAGAACATTCAGGAGAACAAAATCTTCTAGACAGAGTCTAATGAGACCCTTAGCTTTTCGAACCTTGAGATCCCAATCTTCTTGAGGCTTGCTTACTAGTTTGATATCATTTGCAACCACCTCTCGTACATCACGATCTACAAGCATGTATTCCATCTTGAGTTTCCACAACTCAAAGTTTGTGCCACTGAACTTTTCCACCTCCATTCTACTGTATGAAGAACCTTCCATCTCTTCCTGCAATAAGGTTATGAATACTCTGCATTAATACTCCCACTAAACTGGAGATTAGCTCAAAAAACTCATACCCTAACAAATAGAACCAGAACTGGCCAGGCTTTGATACCAACTGAAAGGAAACTAAGTGTGCAGAAAATAGTTCCCTATGCTAAACTCCCAAGAAGAGGATCGTGCAAATTTAGATTTAACCCTTATCAATGATAAAATAATAATACAATAACATGCATACATAGAAAGATGAGAATGACACAATGATTTACCCTAGGGAAAACCTTTCTGTAAAAATCCCCAGCACTCCAAAACCTACACAATGTATTAATCAAAACTATTACTGTTTACAATACACTTGCAATGCAAGTTCTTTCAGGAGATAATCGACACTTGAAGACAAATCTGACAACATAACAACATCCAACAATACACTAACTTCTCCCTTCAATTTTCAACCCTAAAAATGCTTATATCGCGCACTTCCCTTTTTAGGGCAACTTCCAAAGATAACCGTATTAGGGTTTACCATTCTCCAGAAAAATAGGAATCCTAAATTTTTTTTTGGGTGATGCCCTGAACCCCACGCATTGTAGAAGAGTGTACAGTACTCAACATGATCAGTTGCCACATGTCTTGCATGTCTTCACCCATCATCAAATATTTCACAATTAGCTCTTACAAATATTAATGACCGTCATAGGAATCCCTCATAACCGTTACAGTCATGATTACCTTACACATTGTCCAAAGTGCCGACATTTGGAAAATAACCTCTACCACAGAATGGGATGCCTAGATCCACCTAGACCAAGTTTGATCATTCTTGTCATCTTCCAAGTGGAGTGAAAATACAACATGTCCACTCAACTAAATGATAGAACAGATATCAAACTTAAATATATTATTTGCAAACAATTAATTACAAAACAAATAATATCAAATGTAAGGAACTATACAAGGTTGAGACACCTTATTCCTAACAATAACTTTGAGACAGTCATGGATGAATACTTCACTGTATTCAAAGACTGAATGAAAAAGAGGGTAAGGATCCCCGAACAACTAATTGAGAAATATAATTATGAGATATGTTTTATGGTTGATACAAATAATACTTACATTAAACCTGTTGTACCAAGGACATCATGGTTACAACCATTGGAGTATGAGATAAACATTGATCTTGCAACTAAGGAAATTGATGCCTTGATTAATGAACCACTGGATAAGAAACAACCCAGGTTTGGTACATATGAAGAGGCAAAGGCAAGAATAAAATCTGGCCTAGTTGTTAAGAAAATTGTCAAGAAAAAGGACAAGATGGTAAAGAATCTCAAGAAGATACTGTCAACAACTGAAGAAGAAACTGAACAAGATGAAGAAGTTGAACAGGATAAAGAAGTTGAACAAGAGGAAGAAACCAAAGAACCGTTATCAGTCGGTAAAAATAAGGAAAATGATGACTTTGAGGAAACAGAGTTAGATTCACCACCTCCTCCACCAACCAAGAAGCCAAGGACACTGGCTGCTTCTAGATCAAGAAGCCAAACATCAAATGATTCAACTCCTTCACCTCTGAAGAAAGGAAGAGTCAGGACATACAAGAGGAAAGCTGCCACACTGAAGAGAGGGAAAAACAAAAGAGGAAGGAAGCTCATTAGAACCCAAGAGGATATTGAAGATACTGAGCAATATGAAGCTATAGAGGCAGAAAGTGTCAAGGTTAAAGCTCCTGAATCCATTGATGACATTTTTAAATCTATTGCGAATTCTGGATCAATTACAGACTCAAAGATTAGAAGATGGCTAAAACTAAATACAGAAGATCAAAATAAAATTAAGGACGCCATCATAGAAAAAATTTACAACTTCAAATATGTACCAGTACAATTTGAAGGCAGTTTGGTACCAAGGGAACTCTTGGACAAACTATATTCTAGATGGACATTTGCTTTGAAGAATGAGAAAGAAATATGAGAAAGAGTACTTGTTACTCTCATGCCACCTAAATTGAAGAAGGAAGAAATAGATGAGATGATGGAGAAACACAAAAAATGAGTTCTCACCAAAGTTGAGAGCCTATAAATTTCTTGAAGGAAGGCTCATAGAGATTGAAAAGGATAGTCATAAGAAATGGTGTAAAATTATGAACAGACCTATTGAGGAAGAAAGCCCCGACAAAGACCTACAACAATAAGATGTTGATAAGGAAACTCAAGATGACACATTTGTTGAATTAGACAAAGAAGAAGATGATACAACTAGAAAAAAGAATGCAGATGTTGCAGATGAATCATGACCAGACACCACAAATGACAACATTATGGATACTAACATCATTGACATTACCGATGACCCAACAAAGAAAGTTAATAAAGATGAAGATGTCACTGTTGCAAAAGACACAACCGATGAGCAGGACACATCAATTGATACTGCACAGGTGAACATTCCAAGAACTATTCTAATATTGATACAGGCTATCAATATTATGCAAGAGAAGGACAAGTCACCAGAAAAAGATACTTCCAAGGATGCAGGGGAAGAAGCAAACAAAGATAAGACCGATGGTCAGAAAGACATCAAAGCTACTCAAAATATAACCAATACTAATAAGGTTGCAAGAGGAGATACAAGAAAAGATACAAATACAATAAAGAAGAATGCAAAAACAAAGAATGATGAAGCTAAGAACACCGATGAAGGAGACAAACCTAAAGATGGCACTCCTGAGGAAATGAAAAAATGTGCTACCGACGATGTGAAGGTGAATGTGGAGACGTCTACAGACACCTGAAAAGCTGAAACCAAAACCAAGAAGCAAAAAGAAGCACAACAGGTAACTTCATCAAGCACAAATGAGAAAGCTGAGAAATTGGCAATGCTTATACATTCTAGTGAATCACAAAAGAAGAAGAAGAAATCAAAGAAGAATAAGTTGGAAGTCACATTGGATGAACTTATTGAAATACCAAAATGTGACCCAACTACACTTATTTTGAAGCATTACCGGAATACAGAGAAATATGAAAAAGAAAGGCATTGCAGCAAAAGCTGAAGAAACAACACAGAGACTCCATGGTACTGGAGACAACTAGGGACATTCTGAAACAAATTGTACCTGATGTTAATATTGATCAAAACAAGCCAATATTTGAGCAATTAGTCACTCTAACTGAAGTCATTACAACTCAGAATATAGATGCAGAGAAGGCAATTAAGGAGAGAGCAGAGATGAAGTACCAATAGAAGCTCATTGAAAACATCAGCCAAGAAGTGGTGGTCAACAAGGTAAAGCTATAAAAATTCATTACTGAATTAGATCCAATCATAACTGAAGCTATAACCTTAATTCAATAATTGAGCAAATTAGAAAATTTCACTAAAGAAAATAGTGACAACATTACAAAGTTAGATACAGATCTAGCTAATAGTGCAAACAACCTAACAACCAATGGAGAAAATGCAATTAAGTTGCATTATGAGAAAATCATTGAGATCAAAATCTTAGGAATAAGGTGTCTCAACCTTGGATAATTCCTATTCTTATTATTTGTTTTGTAAAATGTATTTCTTGCAAATAATGTAATTAAGTGTGAGTGTACGTGTCTAGTTGGCATGTTGATGTGTCACTCCACTTGATGTGTCGGCATCTTGAATTGTGTGTAAGGAGATCATGGCTGAAATGGTTATGACGGATTCCTATGACATGTAAGAGCTATTTCTAGAAGATTCAATGATGGATGAAGACATGTGGCAACTGATAAAGTTGATTACTATACACTCTTCTACAATCGTGGGGTTTGGGGCATCACCCCAAAAAAAATTTCTTGGTTCCTATTTTCTCGGAGAATGGTAAAACCCTAATACGACTATCTTTGGAAGTTGCCCTAAAAAGGAAAGCGCATGATATAAGCATTTTTTAGGGTTGCAGATGGGGATAGGAAAAGAGTGTATTGTTGGTATGATAATATGCTACTGGATTTGTCTTTGAGTGTCGATTGTCTCCTGAAAGAACTTGAATTGCAAGTGTGTTGTAAATGTTGTGTTGAAGATAATACATTGTGTAGGTTTTGGAGTGCTGGGGTTTTTTACCAAAAGGTTTTCCCCAGGGTAAATCATTGTGTCATTCTCTATTTTCTGCATGCATGGTATATGGCTGCAATATCATTGTTAAAGTAGTTAACGAATCTAAAATTGTAAGGATTTAAAAGAATTTGCACAATACTTTCCTTTAGAGATTAGTGTAGGAATCTGTTTCCGCACCTGAGTTTCCTTACAGGTGGTATCAGAGCCTGATCAAATTTTGATCCTAGTTGTTGGGTAGGGTTTTTTGAGCTAATCTCAAGTTGAGTGGGAGTTTTTTTATGCAGAGCATTTTGAATCTTATTTGCAGATTGAGATGGCAAGTTCCTCATACAGTAGAATGAAGGTGGAGAAATTTAATGGCACTAATTTCAAGTTATGGAAACTCAAGATGGAAGACATGATTGAAGACCGCAATCTATGGGAGGCTACTTCACTTGATGTGAGACCTGCAGTGATATCTCAAGCGGATTGGGAGATCAAGGATCGAAAGGCTAAGGGTCTCATTAGAATCTGTCTAGCAGATGTTGTTCTTCTGAATGTTCTTGATGAGACTACTGCAAATTCTTTGTGGAAATGACTTGGGTCTATGTATCAAGCCAAATCTTTGGTGAATAAGTTTTTCCTGAGAAAGAAGTTGTATACTTTAAGAATTGAGGAAGGTGGATCCGTAACTGATCATCTCAACGCATTAAATTTATTGATTGCACAGTTGGCATCATCCAGTGCCAAGATCGAGGAGGAGGATCGATGTATGACCCTACTTTATTCCTTGCCAGATTTGTGGGACCATCTTGTGATGGTTCTTAGAAGTACTATAGTCACATTCTGTATGGATGAGATGGTGTCTTCGCTGCTATCTGAGGAGATGCAAAGAAAGACTTCGGATTCGTGTAAGGAAGCCCTTGCTGTTCGCGAGAGATCCAACGATAAAGGAAAGCAGAATGACAATAAGTCAAAGAAGGGCAGATCCAAATCCCATGGGAGTTCTAAGACTCTTGGAAAGTCCAAGGAAAAATGTTGGAACTGTGATAAGTCTGGGCACTTCCAGAGGGACTGCAAAGAACCGAAGAAGAAGAAAGGCTCAGATTCAGCTTCTGAAAAATCTCAAGAAGATGGAGATGCTTTTATTGCAGCTTTGGCAGTCCATGCATCTGATGATGTGTGGTTGGTAGACTCAGGTGCTTCTTTTCACATGAATTCTCATCGAAACTAGTTCTCAAAATATGAAGAGTTTGATGGTGGAAAGGTAAAAGTAGTTAACGAATCTGAAATTGTAAGGATTTAAAAGAATTTGCACAATACTTTCCTTTAGAGATTAGTGTAGGAAGCTATTTCTGCACCTGATTTTCCTTACACAAAAGGTCAAGGAAGGAACTGTGGGAAGCAATGACACACTTTAGGGAAGAAGTAACCGAGCTCCAAGCTCAACTTCTACCAAATCTTACACTGATCCAACAACATATCAGTTCAGCAAGGCAACTGATAGGAACCCCTGAGATGTCTGTAGCAGACAACATCTATGACATGCACTCCAAGATCACACTCGAGCACATGGCTCTAGAGAACCTAAAAGAACAATGGGAGAAAATAGTGGAAGACATGAAGTCTTCACACTCCCACATTTTTTATAAGCTCTAAGGTAATGACCTTTGCCCTTAATATCAAAAAAGGGGGAAAATGATACAAGTGATATGTGAAGGCATTATATTTTGCCATTAGTATACACAAGGAAAAACATGATCTACACCATCAGTTTACACTACACTGATAGACATGGCACAACACTACCCAATGCCAAGGTTACCCGATACTACCAAGTTCAAAACATCTCGACAAACACTATTCAGTGTTACCCGATGACAAAAAGGTCAAAGGAACCTGACGAGTAACAACAGTGCAACCCGACGGAACAACAAAGAGTGAAACCCGATAGATGAAGGGACCCCAATGATCAGTTCAACAGAGGAACACCGACAGACTTCTAGTTCAACCTGACGACCAAGAACCGACAGTCAGTTACATCCCACAAAAAGTGGATCTGGGTTTCCACATCAGATAAATCACTGAAGTTGTATATATAGCTTCTTGATTTGTTTTATATCCATTATGTCCAAAGGAAGCAATGTAATTAATGTTGTTTTAATCAATTTTATTGTTTTAAAACATGCAAACTAAAGATCAAGGTCAAGCTGTATACCTTGGATCTAGAGTTAACATTGTAATGCATGATTCTAGTATAGGTCAAATAATTGTATAAATAGATGCTCAATCTATTATGAACATGTTGTTGTTCGATGATGATTGTAGCCACTGATAGCATCTAAGGAACAGACAAGAGATTTCATGCACAAGGACAGAAACATATCAAATCAGTTTCAAGAACAAGAACACAGGCTATCGACGAGCAGAGAAAGGTATTAATTAATCACTATAGGTGATATTTATATTCTGAGAGCTTTAATGGATATGTGATCAGCAATTGTAGATTGCATACAGTTAGGTCAAACATATGTACTCATTCTAACAAGTGTAGTAAACTTAAGAAATTCTTTCAAGAAAGGTGGACTTAACAGTCCTATTGTAAATCTCTTAACCGAGTGCACACTTAAATCAGCGTTGCTAAAGCTCTTAACAAATTAGATCTTAAATGGTCTCTACTTTAATACTCCTAACAAGGTAGATCATTAGAAGTGATAAATTGTAACCGACTCCCTTCCATTTTGTAGATAGTGAAGTTTTGTGGGTGCCATCCCCACCACAGTTTTTACTTCCTAACAGGAGTTTTTTGTGATATCATATCTTGTGTTATGTGTTTATTACTTTCATGAATGTTTCTATAAATTTTGCAAACTATTAAAGATTGTGAAGTAATGTTACATGCATAAGAAAGAACAATAGTAATGGCCAGTAATACAGTAAAGAATGATTACTAATGATGAATGGAAAAAAGAGTTAAAAGTTTTAGAGGTACTGATTCACCCCTCCCCTCTCAGTACTACTTCCCATTAATTCCAACAATTGGTATCAGAGCTAAGTCTCTTCTTGAAAAGCTTAACGGCTTAAGAGCAAAGATCATACAATGGAGAAGTACAAACTTGATAAGAATATTGAGAGTAAAAAGCTTGAGATACAGATGTTCTATGAATAGTATAAAGAAGTGAGAATCAAGATGAAAGAGATGCTAGATGAGGGGAAAGGTTTGGCAACCCAAAGTAATGAAAAATATTATCAAGAAGAAGAGATTCTAGATTTCTTTGAATCTTTAGGATCAACCACAAGCAAAGCATCAGATACACCAGAAGAGAACATCACAAATCTAAAGGAGCCCAATCAACATCTGACAGAACAAATAAAGATGCTTCAAATCGGTCAAGAAACCCAGATGGTAAGAATGATTGATGTGATGAGTTCTGCTAGACAAGCTGAAACAGAAAGAACACTAGCTATTGATGACAGAAGGAAGATCACAGAGAAACTACAAGAAAAGGATTAGAAATTCAAAGACATGCTGAGCATCACCATGATCTTACAAATCAAATTATTTTTATGAGTGAAGAAGAAAACAAAATAAATGTGGAGCTCATTGAAAGAATACAAATTATTGGTGAACTAAGAGAAGAGAATGAGAAACTAAAGCATGAGGTTAGAATTCAAAAACAACATAATGAAGTTATTAGAAAGGCTAAAGAGAGAAATAAAAGAATGAATGATTTTCTTGAAGGACAACGAAGAGTCAACAAAAACAACGATCTAGGTTTTACCAAAAATGGAGAATCATCAAATCAAGCAAATCCAAAGAATGTCTATGAAAATCCAAGACCAAGAAAGCTTACATGCAAGCACTGTGGAAAGCAAAGCCATACATCAAATGTATGTAGAGGGAAAATGAAAGGTATTCCTAAATCTACATCTTCATTCATAGGATTCTGTTATAAATGTAACAAGAAAGGACATAAAGCTTATGAATGTAAGACTAAGATAGAACAACCAAAGAAGGAAACCTACATGGACAAAAAATGTCCTACATGAAAAATGAATGGGCACACATCTGAAGAATGCTAGAAAAATAAAAGGCAAGCATGGAAGCCTAAATGTCAAGAAATCCCTTATCAACCAAAGAGAATCGGTAATCAATATGTATGGGACTACAGTACATGGACAAATTGTACAACATGTGGTAGATATGGTCACATTGCTGCAAACTGCATGAGAGCATGGACCAAAAGATCTAGAGGATGGACAAACCCCGGAATGACATGCTTAAACTATCATAAAGTTGGTCATCTCAAGAAAGATTACAAAGAATGAATGATAGAGATAAGCACATATCCCAATGGAAACACCATTTAAGACATCTGGAGGGCTAGAGACAAAATGTGGAGAAGAGATTCAAGCAATGATGAAACTGAACCAAGAAATACAAATAGTGACACCCCATCCAATGAATCTGATGACATCACCACCCCCACTTAAGTTGAACAAGTAAGAATGGAACTGCATTACACCAAGTCATATTTTGCATCAGTTTCATTATACAATTGATAAATAGTCAAAATCTGCATGAATAAAGATGCATACTATGTTGCTTGTTATAATTATGAGAAACACCCCCGTCAGTATATACATACTGAAAATCATCGGTAAACATAATGGATGAGCTGTCTACACTTACCAAAAATTGTCGGTCAACACATAAAATGGCTAAGTTGCTAATGTAACCTGACACCCATCGGTAAGGAAACAAAGTTCTAAAGTTGTCATGACAAAATACCGATATCCGTCGGTAAAATCAATATTGGTAATAACTATCCCGAGCATCCTGACAACACCGACGATGATTTTGAAAGTCTTCTTGATGGACTCTGTCTTTGTGACCCGATGAGTTGTTGAGCATTTATTGCAGACATAGGGCAAAAGCCTATAAATATTCAACGGAAGCACTTCATTTTGCACCCGCGATTTGAAGAGAAATAGCAGAGCAAAAAATAGAGCAATTGAAAATAATTCAGCAGAGTGTCCTCGACTTGATTCAACACACAACTAAAAGATCAATCACCAAGTTCATGGATCAAAGTAATTACTGAGGGCACCAAAAGAACTCTGTTGTTATTTCTCAAGAAAGCCCTAAAACTTAAAAAACAACGGCAACCACCTCCAGAACCGCTAAGATCAAGAGTGATAAAAGGAATGTGGTTAAGTTGATTAAGAATAGAACATGTGCAGAGCCCAAATACAAGATATGCCCAGAGATTGCATCGCAACCAGATGAAACTGGAGCATTTTCTAAGATTCCACCTAGGGTTTTACTTATAGAAGACGTTAGGTCTTATATTCACTGCAAGATCGCAAAAATAGGTAATATAGAGATGGATGCAACTTACAAGAAGCTTTGTGATGTAGAAGGCAACCTGAAGGAAGAGCACAAACACTTGGAAGTTAAAGGGTTAACTAATGCCCTACATTTCCTGAGGGACTTCAAAATCGATTGGATCAGGTTGATACTCAGTAGAATGCATGACAAGAAACTATGGTTAGTTCAACCCAAGCAAATCACCAAGGATGTCCTTCATGCTGTCACTGGTTATCCAATAACTGACAAACCTAGGGAACACAAGCATCCTTCCAGGCTAGAATTTGAAAATATTACAAAAGATGAATGGGACAACAGAGGTCTCAAAGTTAGCACCATGACTGATGAAGAACTGAGATTCGGTGCATGTGTAATTGGTTACAAAATCTTTCATGCAAGTAGGTTGAGCATCATATCATCAACATCAGTTAGCACAGCCTACAAGATAGTGACCAAGGGCATTCAAATGGATCTATGTAAGATCTTGTTAAAGCAATTAGATGAGAACATGGCGACAATAAGGTCTGCAAAGACTAACACATGTAAGTTTGGCTCACTTATCATGTGCATATTTTTCTACTTTCAAGAATACTTTCCTTCAGTAGGAAAAGTGAAATGGGACACTACAAAACTGGTAACACTATAGATTAGCGAACTAATTAAGTCACTAGGAGAAAATTTTGAATCTGTTATGACTGCAAAGGACAAGGATCCCTAAACACTTCATAGAAAAACATAGGAATGAAATATGTTTTATGGTGGATACAAATTTTACCCACATAAAACTAGTTGTACCAAGGACAACTTGGTTAACACAGCTGGATTATGAAATCAATATAGATCAGGCTACAAATGCAATTGATGCATTGATCAATGAGCCTATTGACAACAAACAACCAAGGTTTGGAACCTATGAAGAGGCTAGATCAAAGATGAAAAGAGGCCTAGAAATTAAGAAGACTGTCAACAAGAAGGATAAGATGGTTAAGAATCTTAAAAATATCCTATCGGTTACTGAGGAGGAACAAGGACAACCAGAGGAAACTGATGAACAAGGCACCATCAGTGAAGGGCATGATGAATAGAAATCAGACTCTGAGAAAACTGAATCTGATCACCTCCACCTCTTACAAAGAAGCATAGGACAAGGAGTCAAATGGATAAGACTGATACCACACCTCCTAAGAAAGGTCAAGTAAGGACCTATAAAAGGAAGCAAGCGATAGAGAAGAAAAAAAAGTAGCAAACTGTGAAGGCAAAACCTCCAAAGAGGAGAAAAAGATTGGTAAGGACAAAAGCTGACATAGAAGACACCAAAGATGATGAGCCTGATGTAGTAAAGAAATTTTTTAGGAATCAAACTATTGATGAGGCTACTGAATATATCGCTGCATCTAGCACCATGTCTAACAAGAAAATCAGACAATGGGATATACTCAAACCAGAGGACCAAAATAAGATACAAGATGCCATAATAAGGTCAACGGTCAAGTACAAATATGTACCAGCTAAGTTTATCAATCAAATACCAAAAGAGCTAGGTAAGAGATTATACCAACAATGGTCATATGCTCTACAAACCGAAAGAGAAGCAAGGGAGAGGGTACTTGTAAAACTAATGCCTCCCGAATCAAAGATGGAAGAAATAAAGGAAATAATGAAGAGGCACTCAGGTAAATTTGTAGCTAAGATAAGAGCTTAGAAAGTGCTTGAAGATAAGTTTATAGAGCTAGACACAATGACCAGGACTAAATGGAGACAACTCCTAGATCTGCCAACAGAGTCAACAAGTCATGAGGAACAACCACTTCTCATCGACACACCTCATAGAGAGGAGGAGAAAGACAAGGAAAGTACTCAACACATTTCTTTGGACAATAGTGAAGATATGGAACCAATAGATTTGGACAAAGTCATGGATGATCTTGACAATCAAGACATCACCAATTATAACTATGATAAAGATCTGTAGAAGAAAGATGATGTTATATTCATATCACTTAAGGATCAGGACAAGCAACAAACAATGGAGACCCAAGAAAATAAGGACATGGATGTTCCTGATGAAGCAAGGCATGACACATCAGTCATGGACATAACAGAACCAGACCTTGCAGAGAAAGTACAAAAAGATGAGGATGTCACTGCTCAAAAAGATCAAACCGACGAGTAGGACACCACTCTAGATACAGCCCAAGCTAACACTCAAAGCAATATGCCTGTATTAATGAAGGCAATCAATATACTAGAGGGTAATGATGGATCTACTATAGAGGACACAAGCACACCTGAGGACAAGGGTGATGTAGAAGAAAAATACACCACAGATAATACAAAGGACACAACTGCAGAGAAGGCTGCAACCGATGATCAGAAAGATAAGTCTGCTGAACGAAATAAAGAGGAAAAACAAAAGGTAGAAGGGAAAATGCAGAAAGAAAAAGGTGAAGAAGCAAATAAAGATGAGATGGAGAAGAAAACAAAAGAAAAATCTGCAGAGACACCCAAGGTTGATGGAGAGATGTCTTCACCAAAGTAACAGGTGCACCCCGAGTAGAAAACACAAGAAGCATCTTCTACAAAGCCTTCACCAAGCAATTCAGAGAGGACAAACGAACTAGCAATGGTAGTTCATACGTCTGCATCCCCACAAATCTCAAAGAAGAAGAAGAGTAAGCATAAGAATCAAGTAACTTTGGATGAAATAATTGATATCCTAGTTTGTGATCCGAGAACATTGAATCCAACTGAATTGACCAAGTATGCAAGACTCTGTGAGAGGAAGGCAATGAAAGACAAACCGAGAAAAGCCACAAAAGAGGAAAGGTACGTGAAGTAGCAAGAGGTATACTTCAAAAAATAGTACCAAAGGTAGATATTGATCAGACAACCCCAATGCTTGATCAATTGGTGGTACTCACAGATGCAATAACATCTCAGAACATCGATGCTAAGAAGGTCATGGAAGAGAGACTTGAACAGAAGTATGAGTGCAAGCTAGCAGAAAAGATAAGCCAGGAAGTGGCATTAAAAAAGGTAAAGCTTTCTGATTTGGTAAGCACAATTGATCCAATCATCTTAGAAGCTATTAATTTGATACACAAATTATGCACACTTGATCAACTCACACATGAATATACCGACAAGATAGCACAAATAGATGCTGATCTTAAGACAAGTGCACAAAATCTCACAAATAATGAAGAGGCAATAAAATTGCACAATGAGCAACTCAAATAGGCTCAGAAATTGAGACAGGATATTCAAATTGCAGAGATGAAGTATAGAGATGAGGTAAATGAGCTTCAAGCTCAACTCTTACCAACACTTTCACTACTCCAACAACATGTGATAGAGGAAAACACACTAATTGCCACCCCAAAAATGTCTGTCCTAGACAACATTTATGATATGCATGCACAAATAGAGATAGAGCACATGACACTAGAACTACTGAAAGAAAAATAGGAGATATTTCTCAAGGATATCAAGACAACCCATTCCCATATTCTTGGCACATTGTAAGTTACACATTTTTGGCATCTTATAAGTTGTACATTTTTTTCATGAGTATCAAATAAAGGGGGAAATGATATGTTCACTCACCTCAATTAAAAGGGGGAAATGATATGTACAATTTAGTTAGTATAAAGGGGGAAATGATGTGTACAGTCAGAAAATTGAAAGAGCAAAGAACAAGGAATGTATAGTACAGAGGCAAGTATACATGTACATATACTTATACTATACTGATGCATACAGTTAGGGGGAGTCATATAATGACAGGAATATAAACATGGTGTACATACTAAACACTTTAGTATTATGCACATATCAAATTTTGATACTAATGTCAAAGGGGGAGATTGAAGGCATTATATTTTGCCATTAGTATACATAAGGAAAAACATGATCTACACCATCAGTTTACACTACATCGATAGACAGGGCACAACACTACCCGATGCCAAGGTTACCTGATATTGCCAAGTTCAAAGCATCCTGACAAACACTATTCAGTGTTACCCAATGACAAAAAGGTCAAAGGAACCCGACGAGTAACAACAGTGCAACCAGACAGAACAACAAAGAGTGAAACCCAAAAAATGAAGGGAACCCGATGGTTAATTCAACAAAGGAACACCGATAGAATTTCAGTTCAACCCGATGACCAAGAACCGACAGTCAGTTACATCCCGCAAAAAGTGGATCTGACTTTCCACTTCAGATAAATCACTAAAGTTGTATATATAGCTTCTTGATTTGTTTTATATCCATTATGTGTGGAGGAAGAAATGTAATTAATGTTCTTTTAATCAATTTTATTTTTTTTAAACATGCAAACTAAAGATCAAGGTCAAGTTGTATACCTTGGATCTAGAGTTAACATTGTAATGCGTGATTCTAGTATAGGTCAAATAATTATATAAATAGATGCTCAATCTATTATGAACATTTTGTTTTTCGATGATGATTGTAGCCACTGAGAGCATCTAAGGACCAGACAAGAGATTTCATGCACAAGGACAGAAACAGATCAAATCCGTTTCAAGAACAAGAACATAGGCTACCAACAAGTAGAGAAAGGTATTAATCAACCACTATAGGTGATATTTATATTCTAAGAGCTTTAATGGATCTATGATCAACAATTGTAGATTGCATATAGTCAGTTCAAACATATGTACTCATTCTAACAAGTGTAGTAAACTTAAGAAATCCTTTCAAGAAAGGTGGACTTAACAGTCCTATTGTAAATCTCTTAACTGAGTGCACACTTAAATCAACATTACTAAAGCTCTTAATAGAGTAGAGCTTAATCGGTCTCTACTTTAATACTCCTAATAGGGTAGATCATTAGAAGTGATCAATTATAAGCCTTTACCGACTCCCTTCCATTCTGCAGATAGTGAAGTTTTGTGGGTACCATCCCCACCACAGTTTTTACTTTCTAACATGAGTTTTCTGTGATATCATATCTTGTGTTATGTGTTTATTACTTTCATGAATGTTTCTATGAATGTTGCAAACTATTAAAGATTGTGAAGTAATGTTACATGCATAAGAAAGAACAATAGTAATGGTCGATAATACAGTAAAGACTGATTACTAATGATGAATGGAGAAAAGAGTTAAACGTTTTAGAGGTACTGATTCACCCCTCCCCTCTCAGTATTACTTCCCATTAATTCCAACAGATATGATGTACAAAGGGAATATGATATGTATATGGTATAGTTATATGGAGAAAATGATATGAGTACTATACTATACAAAGGGGAAAATAATATATATTCAGATGGATAAATATATCATATGTACAGATATACCGACATATACATAGGGGGAGTCATTAAATGACTAAGGATTATATATGTTGTATATAATTAACATTTTGTTAGTATTTTGCACATATCAGGTTTTGATACTAATGTCAAAGGGGGAGATTGATGACATTAATTTGCCATTAGTATGCAAACAATGCTTTCAGTAAGCTTACACTGAAAGGCAGGAAAAGAGCAAACCAAAGATCAGATAGAAAGAGATCACTGAAGATGATTAAGTACAAAGAAAACCAATGACACAACTTAGTGTGTACACCAAAAATGTAAAGACAACAAGATAAAGAGGAACCTTATGTGTAGGATATAATATAGACTAACGAGATAGTTAAAGAGAAACCGACATAACAAAAATGAAAGATAATTAGAGCATAATTGATAGACAGAAACTGAAAGCCAGTTGCAGCCCACAAAAAGTGGATCTGACTTCCACGTTAGATAAAGCAAGCTTATTCTATTTATAGGATATTAATTTATTTTTAAATCCATTTCCTTAGGTATAAGAAACATGAATGTAAGTGATTTAATCAGTCTAACTAATTTAAAACACATAGACTAGGAGATCTAGGTACAAGTTGTAAACCTGATCTTAGAGTTAACATTGTTTTTCTCGAGACTTGATGATGTCAATCCATCTTATAAATAGATGATGCAATCATTCATTATACATGGATGTGAGAAAAGAAAAGAGAGAGGAGAACATGAATGAAGCATACGAGCACATTTATGGATTAGATTGAGAGTTTCAATAACGAGAACAACAAAAGGAGAATTTGGTTATCAGAACCAAGAACAGAGGATACCGAGAATCAGAGGTATTATTGAATCACAATTAGGTGATAATATTTTTCATATAAACTAAATTGGATATGTATCAGCAATAGGAGATTGCATTTACCAGGTCAATTTGTAATTTTCTATCATTGTAACAAGTGGAGCAAAGTGTAAAAATCCTTTCAAGGAAGGTGGATTTAACAGTCCAACAACAAATATCTTAACCGAGTGCACACTTAACAATGTTGCTAAAGCTCTTAACAAAGTAGAATTTAACAGCTCTCCACCGATACTCTTAACAGGGTAGATTATCAGAAGTGATCAAATTGTAATCCTTAACCGACCCCTTCCAATCTGCAGATAGTGAAGATTTTGTGGGTGTCATCCCCACTGCAGTTTTTACTTCCTAACAGGAGTTTTCTGTGATATCATATCTTGTGTTATGTTTCATTTACTTTCATGAATGTTTCTATGAATGATTCACATGTATGTTAATGTTATGAATTGATATAACTCACATCAAGATAGTATAGATCAAATTTAATGGATATACAATTGATTACAAAGGCTAATTGATTAAAGGATACAAAAGTTTTAGAGGTACTGATTCACCCCTCCCCTCTCAATACATACTTCCCATTAATCCCAACACATAGATTATGTATATTTTGTTGTATGTAGGAAGTTGTGATATTTACAATAGCTAGTTTTTTTTTTTTGTATAAATGGGCTTATATGGGATGGGTTACTGGTGTGTATACTAGTAGTTCAAGCCACCTTTTCAAAAACTATAAAAATAAATAAAGAATCAATATATCAAACTATTTTACTAAACAAAAAATATATTCTCTATCAACATATTATCTAAAGAGTTGAATATTAAAAAGTAATTATATTTTCATGCTAATTTAAATAAATATAGACAATATTAATAAAAAAATATAAATTATATGAATAATGTATCAAAACAAAGATATATCCAATGGACATTGTTTACCATTTTTAGTGGTAAAGAACCAACTGGTTGGAAGGCTATGGTATTGGGTTCATGATAGGTGTATAATGAACCAATGCTTGATTAATACCTCAAATATGATTTGGCATTTTGGGAGGTCCCAAATAATTAACTAGACCTACTCCTATAACTCCAAAATAATGCACACATGAACCACTTTTGCATATGCCTCACTGATCAAGGTTGGAGGTGGATATGCCCTTCACACGAACATGGTTGTTGAATTATCCATGGCTACACAGTAGACTTGGTTGATTGTGGTCTCACCAATAATGTATAGGTCTTGCAACTGAGTGTATGCCTTGTGGAACCTATTGTTGAAAGAGTTGATGGACTCATTGTTAGGAAAATGTGTCTCACCTTACATTTACTGTTAGTAATAACTGAGGGGGGGGGGGGGGGGGCNGGCGCTGAATCAATGGCCTCATAAATTTATCCAATTTAAACTTTAATCCACCAATTAATACTTCTCAAGTTATTAAGTTCCAACAAGATGCATGCCTTTGAAATACTTGAAACAAATAACTGTCTGTCGGTTTACCTTGTCTGTCCTTATTCTCCTTGATAACTAATAAGCAGTAAACTGTATTTACCGATACTCAGTAAATATGCAGAGTATACCAATCAATCCATAAATGCATAAGTAGAATATAAAATAATAAAGTAATAAACCATACACATATAACACAAGGATTTTAACGTGGAAACCTTGTTAAGGGAAAAACACTGGGACCGGAACCCCAAATTTTCACTCTTCTAAAGTGAGCCCTGTTAGGAGCCAACCCTGTTAAAGGTTACAAACACACTGTTAAGTGTGACCTTGTTAAAGGATTTTCAATACATAGGTTGTCACTTAGTATCTGGCATCTACGCTACCATCCTTGAATCAGTCTCATGACTGTCAATAGGCTTTATGCAAATCTTACTACCATCCTTGAATAAACCTCCTTCTTAGACTATCAATAGGCTTTAGGTAAGACCGGTGCTACTATCATGAGTCAACCTTCTAGTAATCTGTTAGGATATACCTTAGCTACAAAAGACTGTTAAGTCCTGCTCTGTTAAGAGACTTAATGCTTCAATGGTTAAACTGAAACAAAATGACCTGTTTCTAATGCAATTGAATCGCAAATTTTCAGATCTATTTACTTACAATATCTTTCTGATCAATGTATCAATACAATTCCTTTGTACTTAACTCTTTCTACTCTGTGATGCTGTGCTTTTCTGTCCGCCAGTGTCTGCAGAATTCTTTAGCTCTCCCTCAGCTTGATTGATCATGACTGCATGAAGTTAATCCTTCATCAGTTTCTCTTCAGCATCTTCTATCAGTTCACTCCCCTGTGTATCTGATTGATTATTGACCACCACGGAGAATGAATTATGCTTGTCTCTTAAATAGACATAATATTCCTTAATTCTTGGTTCTTGATTCTTGGCGTGAAAAACAATCCACCCAAATTGATTTACGGCTTTAACTCCTGATTTATCTCGTAGTTATCTTCTTGCCTACTGTACAAATCATTTACTTAACTGTGATCGAATAAAACAAATTAAAAAACTAGTTAAGTCTATCCTTTAGCTCTTCCAGCTAAATATTTTGTCATTTTCTGATCTCTCTATTCTGTCGGTCAATTTTGCAGTTCGTAGCCAGTGACAACTGCCAGTTTCGTCGGTGTTGCTTCAGTTAGCTTCGGGATCTCCGTCCATTGGGCATCATTGGATCTTGTTCGTCAGGAAACACTATTTTTAGCTCGTTGGGCATCCTTTGATTCTGCTTCATCGGGCAATACTGTCTTCTGCTCGTCGGGTATCACTATGACTTTTATCTCTGTCTTTACCGATGGTGTGCACTCCACCGGTGTATTCTGTCACTTAGTGAATAGTTGACTTTTATGCATTGTTGAAAGAATAACCTTTATTTCATTGATTCTCTGAAGTCTTTGGCATTATGTATATGACCATACAGATGATATCAAGTTGACATCAATGACAATACAAGCCATTAACTGATTTAATGTCTTGCATCATCTTCAACTTAATATAGTCATCCATTTAATCAGTTACATGTCATCAATCTCTCCCTTTGGTATTGATGGCAACATACTATATTATCACGCTATACTATTTCTAATACAATATGAAATATAATTGTTGAAATTCATCAAATTACCAATCAGTTTATTTTGATAACCGATAAAATGTCTGACCGCCGGTAAGCTCTGTGTAAGCTTAGATTTGATTCTTTCAACTTTCCTTTTCTCTTCTTCTGATGTGTTGTGACCTCTGTTGGTGTCAAAATTATCTTTGACTGTTCTGCTTCTTTGATGTCTCTGTCTTTTGTTAGAAAATTTTATATCAATTCTCTCCCTTTGGATATGATCTCTCCCTGTTTGGAGTAATCTGATAATGAATAGTTTCTAATGATAATATGAAAACATTCTCTCCCTTTGAAAATAATGTCAAACAAATATTTTACAAATATCTGACATTTTGTCAACCAATTTCTTCTTTCCATAATATATTCCTTGAATTTCCCTTATCCATTATCAATATAACAATCTACTCTAGTGCTTGATTCTGATATGTACCTTTCTGTATATAGATGTAGCTTTGAAGTTCAACTTCTGCTTTCATTAGTTTTGAATGATATGCTGATAATGTATTGCTGATGCAGCCATCAGTCCTTTTACTGACTGTTAGTCATGGGTTTTACCCCTAGTCTTTTTCTCAGGTACTCAAATGTATTTTTGGGCAGTGGCTTGGTGAAGATATCAGCCAATTGTTCTTTTGATTGCACATATTCAAGTATAACTTCTTTCTCTTGTACTTGTTTCCTTAAGTAATGATACTTGATGGCAATGTGTTTAGTCTTCGCATGTATGACTGGATTCTTGGAAATATTTATTGCACTGGTGTTGTCACAATAAATAACTACTGGTTCTTTGATCTTCATATTCATACCTTCCAGCAGCTATTTGATCCATGCAATATTTGAGCAGTTTGCAGTAGCAGCAACATATTCTGCTTCTAAAGTAGACCGAGAGATGCATCCTTGCTTCTAGCTAATCCATGTGACAAGTCTGTCACCCATAAAGAATGCTCCTCCAGTTGTGCTCTTCCGGTCATCAATATTTCCAGCCCTATCTGCGTCGGTAAACACTTTTAGTTCAAATTTTCCTTCTCTTCTATACCATAAGCCAAATTCCTCAGTATTCTTCAGATATCTTAGAATTCTTTTCACAGCAGTTATATGTGATTCCTTGGGGTTAGCAGAAAATCTAGCAACAATTCCTACTGCATGTG
>MU221604.1:90513-105882 GCA_018584345.1 Thuja plicata
CAACAACAAAACCAATGGCCTCAACCTCAAAATCAATGGAAGCCACCGAGAGAATTGGCAACCATATAACCAATGGAGAGGGCCTCAAGAATGGCCTAATCAAAATCTTGGTTATCCACCCTTACCACCTCCAGTGTCTCAACCTGCAATAATGCCACCTCCTGCAGCCACAAGTCCTACTCCAAAGCCAACCTAATTACCTACTCATCCACAACCTAATCCTAACAATAAGAAACAACAACAACCAATGTATGCTACTAATACTCATCAATACCCTGCCTATGCACTAGAGATATCTGATATCCACTTGAGATTTGGTACTACTCTACCTACACCTAAACCTCCTATTATAATAGAAGTTCCAAACATTCTTGCAACATCAGCACCACTTCCAGAAGTTACTTTTCCAAATACTGTCCAACCAACTGATATACCAAGTAAAACTGATGTTCACACCTCAGTTAATCCTCTGTTTCCATAAAGGCTTAGCATGTGGAAAAACCTATATCCCAAGAAGAAACACCATTTGATAGCCTTGACCAGTTGAAAAACATGCATATCCAGATTCCATTGTTTCAAGCTATCAAAGATGTTCCTCTTTATGGAAAAACCATTAAGGAAGCATGCCTCAAAAATCCTAGATGTAAGAAAAAGGATCCCCAAACAATCCATGTTATAGGTCAACTTTCAGATATTATTTTGGGGAAGATAGTCATACCAAAGTATTCTGACCCTGGAAGTCTAGTTGTTGATCTTATAATTAATGGCCAGTCTATGAAAAATGCTCTAGTTGATTTAGGAGCAACTATAAATATTATGACTAAGGATACCATGCATAGGTTGAGTATAGAGGGATTGAGAAACACTCCAACAGTCTTACAACTTGTAGACAGTTCCATTATCACCCTAGATGGCATCATAGAAGATATAACAGTCACATTGGATTCCTGGGAATATCCTGCTGACTTCCTGATATTATCACCTAAGGTAAAAAAATTTGGTTATTTAGTTATTCTTGGAAGACCTTAGTTAGCCACCACTAATACCCATATTAGTTGTAGATTAGGTAACATGACAATTTCAAATTTCCAAGAAATCAAGATGCTAGCATTATATCCTCCTGCCCAACCCCAACCGGATTTGAGTACTCCTATTTGGCCAGATTTTGGGGATGAGGAAGAAGAGCTAAATTTTGTTGCTCAACTAATGATGTTACACAGATAATTCTTTCTGAAACTACAAGAAGAAGATGATATGATTCAAAGTATCCTTACCAATGAGTGTGTCATAGAAAAAGATATTTATGAAAGCTCTATTCTACAGTTGTCTACCTATGAGGATTGTGTTTTTCTAGTAGGACCTAATATTATCCATCAATTACTACCCTGTGAGATATCTACAAGCCCAATATCTAAGGTATCAATGCTAGAGCTGAAAACTAATGTGAAACTTTCTCTTGGTCACAATCTTCATGTTAACAGTAAGCTGCCACTACAATAATTGGCATTGTTAACTCGACTCCTTTGTCAACATGAAAAATATTTTGCTTGGGATTATGGAGACATGATAGGCTTGAACCCAAAGCTTTGCACACATAGAATCTACATAAATGAGGGTATTCTACCACTCTGCCAACTCTAGAGAATAATTAACCCAATCTTAAGAGAAATAGTAAAAATTGAGTTGCAAAAGTTGTTGGATCCTGGTTTTATTTATCCGATCTCTTATAGTAAATGGGAATCACCTTTGGTCATAGTACCTAAAAAGGGAGGTAAATGGAGAATATGTGTATATTATAGGGAATTGAACAATTCCACAAAGAAAGACCATTTTCCCTTGCCATTTATTGATCCAGTTCTAGACACTTTAGCTTGTAAGAAGTACTTCTCTTTTCTTGATGGATACAACAGTTACAACTAGATTAGAATTGCTCCAGAGGATCAGGAGAAGAAAAAAATTACATGCCCTTGGGGAACATATGCATATTCTGTGTGTTATATTATGGTGACTGATCAGGAAAGTGATTTACCTTTCAAGTGATTTACCTTTTTTTGAGTCTTATTTAGGCCAATTTATTGACTGACATGTTCTAACCCTAAAGCAACATAAAGTTTATATAAATTGGCTTAGGGTTAGGGTTTCATTATTATGTTGTATGTTTTACAGTAGTATTGAGATCTAAGGGATCTACTCATTGTGATCTAATTGTAATCACTGGATGAGAATAATATTAGACTTTACGTTAAATCTTTGTGTCTTGTGTTATCTTCCGGTTTGGTTTTTTATTCTCTATTATTGGTTATATTTCTGTATGTAATTTTTATTTCTATCTGGTTATTCCTAACACTGTGTTACCTTTTGGCTTATGTAATGCACCATCTACTTTCCAAAGAGCTATAATCCACATTTTTGCTGACATATCACATGATTGCAAGGAAATATACATGGAAAAATTCACTACATTTGGTGTTACTTTTGAGGAGGCTTTGAAGAACTTGGAAAAAGTGTTGATCAGATTTCAAGAACATAACTTGTCTCTCAACAATGAGAAATGTTTCATGCTGATGCAAGAAGGAGTGGTGTTGGGACATTTTATCTCAGAAGCTGGCATCCAAGTAGACCCTGCAAAAATTGAGGTAATTCTCACACTGCCTACACCCACTAAGAAAAAATATGTTAGATCCTTTTTAGGACAGGCTGGATATTATAGGCACTTCATTCAAAATTTTAGTCTGATAGCTAGTCCTCTATACACATTATTTACAAAAGAGGCCGAGTTTTCATGGACATAAGTCTGTGATGAATCCTTCCTGCATCTCAAGTCACTTCTGACAACTGCACCAGTACTTAGGGGGGTTGACTGGTCTTTACCACTCCACATACATACATATGCTTCTGACTATGCAATAGGTGTTGTCTTAGGAAAAAAGTCTAATAACCTTGAAAATGCAATTTACTATATCAGCAATAGTTTACATGGCCCAGAGTCAAATTACACAGTTACTGAAAAATAATTACTGGCAATAGTTTTTTCTTTGAATAAATTCTGTCATTATGTAACATGCTATCCCATATCTGTTCATATTGACCATGTAGCAATCAAGTATCTTATGAACAAACCTATCATCTTAGGCACGGTAGCAAGATGGCTTCTTCTTTTATAGGAGTTTGACATAAACATCATTGACAAGCCAGGGAAAGAAAATGTAGTAGCTAATTATTTATCTAGACTCCAGAATACTGACAATGATACTACTGTGATAGATGACACATTCCCTAATGAATGTTTTTTTCATATTACTATCAAGATTCCATGACATGCTTATATAGCTAATTACCTTGCAACTAACAAAATGCCTACACATTTCTCTCCTAAGGACAAAAGAATCCTTGTTGAGAAAAGCTTTCAGTTCTCTTGGATTGACAATACACTATTCTACACTGGTCTAGACCAAGTCATGAAAAGGTGTGTACGTGAAGGTGAAACATATGATATCCTACATTCTTTTCATGATGATCCATGTGGAGGACACTTTGCAGCTAAGAGGACAACTCTAAATATCTTAACAACAGGTTATTACTGGCCCACACTTCACAAATATGAAACCAATTATACAAGGAAATGTGATAAATGCCAGAGGATGGGTCATCCAACAATATTAGATGAAATGCCTTTACATCAACAAGTGGGAGTGAAACCATTTGATAAGTGGGGCATGAATTTCATTGGTCCTATAGACCCTCCATCTAATGGAAAATCCTAAATTTTGGTATGCACCGATTATCTAACCAAATGGGTGGAAGTAAAGGTCATGAAGAATGCATGTGATCATAAAGTAGCAGAGTTTCTTTATGAGGAAATCTTCACCTGTTATGGTGTGCCAAGAGAGCTTGTAACTGATCAGGGAGCATAATTCACATCCAACCTGATCATAGAACTCATGAAGGAATACAATATCAGACACAGGAAGTCTAGTCCCTACCATCCTCAAGCCAATGGTCAGGCAGAAGTTACTAACAAAGAGATTGAAGCCATTCCAAAAAAAACATTTCATCTACACCGCCGTTATTGGAGAAGCTAACTCTCAGAAGCAGTCTGGGCATACATAACAACATGGAAGACAACCACAAGGTTCACTCCATTTGAATTATTGTACGGGAAAGCAGGAATATTACCAATTGAGTTCGAGAAAAAAACATTGCATACTACGTTGGAGTTAAACATTGACCTTCTTGCAGCATAGAGAGAAAGACTGCTACATCTCAACTCCTTGGATGAATGCAAAAATCTGCATTGGAGTGCACTGAGATAGTACAAAAATAGAGGAAGAAGTGGGATGAATCCCATATTAAGAACAAACAGTTTCAAGTAGGTGATTGGGCATTACTGTATGATTCTATATTCCAAGAAATACTAGGCAAGCTACATACAAGATGGCTAGGACCATATGAAATAGACCATGTCTTTGCCAATGGAGTAGTTTAGATGACAACTATTGACCTAGTAAATTTCAAGTTATTGGTCAACGGGCATCGGCTTTGTCTGTATCATTAGCCCCAGACCAAATAAGACTTCCTGCAACAATTCAGACATACAACTCCAAACAAGCAACAGGTAAAACTTCCTACAATAGAGGGTGAAAATCTTCTTCCTGAACCTTTAGCATAACATTCCTTCATGCATGTTCATAATAAAAAAAAACTTCATTTTCAAATGAAGTTCCATTCTCCATTCATATTCTATATTCTTATTTCCAACCCATTCCACTTCTCTACCTTCCACCCACCCATCCTCCATGTCATCACCTCTTTCCATATTTCTATGTTTCAAATAAGAGCCACATCAACTGATGCATGCAGTCGCTCTAATTGTTCTACTCTCGCCACCTTTTTTCGCACATGCGGTAATCAAATAACAAGTACAACTTTTCAAATTTATTTCCACTTTTAGCTAATAGATTTCGGTAATTATATCTAGTACTGCGATAAATCTATGATTAAGGCAGCCAGTTCCTCACCTCATTCCAAGTGTGACAAGTGTGGACACTTTTCTTAATTTCATAGGGGGCAGGGAAGTGTATTAAGTTTTCATGTCATTTATAGTTGTCCCTATCACTTCTCATAAGATTACCTATCAACTAAAATATGTACTTTTTCCTTGTCTCATTAAGTCCCTTTACTTTCTCACACAAGTGTTGTACTATGATTCCTAAATTATCCCAAATTTTCTGACTTGATGTGACCTGAAAGGACATAATTAAACTATGTGGTAACTCACAATTAAACTTGTAGTTAGAGTTATAATTTCTTCTGTAAAAGTGCCATTATTATTTTTTATGAAATATTGCAAGAGAAAAATCTATAGTTTCAAGAAGTGCAGTTTGAAAACTTAATTCAAGGTGATTCAAAAGGGAATAAGGTATTCGAAAATTGCAGAGCAAGAGAAATTGAGAGATTGACAAGCTACAACAGAAATTTGAATGAAAATATTTGGAAAAAATGGGATGGTAGCTATAGCGGCATGATCCCATGGTTCATGGAATTCTTCTCATAGATATTGAAGTAGTTCAGAGGTTCAATCTATGTGGTTGGCTGGGGTATTTCCTGCAACTGATGGAATTTGATGAAGAGGTAGCTACAGAATTTGTGAGTACATTTGAAGAGGGAAAGACAATCGTATGGGGTTTAACAGTTGTCACAATAGAGGAATGCATAGCTTAAGTAATTGGATTGCCAGCAATTGTGGAACATTATCCCAATGAGCATGATGCTAGGTCAGCTTGAGCCCAACTTACTCTTCCTACATACCCTCTTCCTTTCAACGAGCTAGAAACACATATTATAAGGTACCTGACCTATGAGGAAAGATTTTAAAATTTATATGCACATCATTTCAAGTTACTTAGCTATGTAAGACATAGTCTTCTAATAAATGTTCATAATTTCTTGTATAACATGCTAAGTATTAGTACCGAGGAGACCCAGAAGGGGAATGCAAATTTTTTCTCCCACCATGCTCTAATTAAACTGTTAGTTAAAAAATTCCTTAGGGAAGTCTCTCCCTTGGCATGGTTAGAATTTGTTCACTTTAAAACCTTGCAACCCTAGGTTGAGCCTGTTGAGCAACCCAGCAATGATAATGCAACACCCTCTAAGCCAGCTGTTGAAACAACCACCCAAGAAGGGGAACCCAAAAAACTTGAAGAAAATAGAACTTCACATGATCCTGAGAGCAATGTCCCTATCTCTTCTCAGAAGAGAGGAAAATGAAAAGTCGGTGAAGGAACTTTTGTTCCTGTAGCTGAACCACAAAACCCCATAGCTTCAAAAGGAAAGAAAAGGAAATCGGCTCCTGTAGTAAAGAATCCAAATAGAGTTAGTAAAAAGAAGTTTGTGGAGGTTGCAAAGACTCCTGTACAGAGAAGTCCTTAGAAGAGAGGAAAATTATTCAAGTATCCCCAGAGTGTCAATTTGTTCCTTCAGAATGAGTTGTTGTAAAACCCCATGTACAATATATTCCAGATAATTCCCCAACTCGACCTGAAATCCCAGACCTTTCTCAAAATTTAAATGAGAAATGTGATCATGAACCTGCCATATGTTAGAATGACCCTGAGGAGAGTCATCAGAATGTTCAAGGAAGCAATGAGGAAGAATTTCAAATGCCTCAATAGATATCCCACTCATAGAATGCCCTAGTGCCTTATTAGAGGACTTGGTTCACTAGCTATTCAGAGCAGGCATATAGAGAGTAGAGGAGATAGAACAATCAATTAGAAGAGTGTGGCCCACCTACTTTGCAATCCCTTCTCTTTGGATTGTACAATCAATTTTTTCTTAAAACAACCCTATGGAAGGAAGAAAAGAAGAAAATGCAAAGAGTGATAAATGACCAAAATGAGGAAATAAAAGACCTAAAGGAGCAATTGGTGAGGCAAAATAGAGAATGGATCATGCCTTAAAATTGGTTGATCAGATTATCACTTGTGGTCCTCCTCCCAGGGTATATACTATTTTTTTAAAAGAAAATTTCCTCTTATTTCAACTAATGATGACCTTGAAGAAAATAGATTTTGAGTTCAAAATAACTCAAAAATTCTATGGTTTGTACCGAACCCTTCCTTCCTAGTAGTAGAACTTGCTCTATGAGTTATACCTGCACAACTTTATTATTCCCAAGGAGACTGAGTGGAACCCTTTTCTTTATATTGGGGATATACATCTGAGGGAATTAATGTCATGGATGGATAATGAAGCAATTATGAAAGGAAATTAGATAACTTCATGGACCAGGAAAAGACATAACCACTAAATTTAAGGGTTGAAACCAGTAAGCCCGATGGGCTGCTAAGAGATTGGTTCAGCCTCACCTATGAAAGCATAAAAGTAGAGACTAAGAAGAAGATTTTTAATGTCAGGGAAGAGGTCTATACAAAATATCAAGGGATGTCCTACTTTACCTTTCAGAGAGCCCTGACTGGTGCCAGAAACAAATGGAATAGATTGCCAGAAGTATTCAAGAAAGCAGAACCACATAGTCCTAGTCTTGAAGCAGCAATACATAGGGCACCAAAATATATCCAGCTAGGTAGACAAATTAGGCACGAGCTCTGGTGTCCCCTTACAATTCAGCTACCTATGCTTCTATGGCCTCTTTATGACATCAATGCTACAAAGTTGGATCAACTGCAAGAGGATTATAGGATGGACTTCTGGGAGAAAACTAGAGGGTTCTACTATACCTTTTAGAGCAAAAGGAGAGGAAAGACAAAGGTCAGGGAGTTCAGAGAAATTGCAAATAAATGTAATGCTTGAGGACAAGCATTTTACTTGTAGGGGGCAGATGATGTGACAATAATTTGTCTCTATTTTATGTTAATTTGTATACTGTGTTTATAACATTACCAAGACATTTGTGAACCTTTAGTATTTGAACTTGTGATCATGCTATAAGTACAGTTAGAACCACCAAAGCCTATGGGTAGTTAGTAGTGACATATTTTGCTAAAAATTATATATCTATCGCAAGTATTTCATATAACTATTTGAATGTGTGTTCTAATATTTGGATTGAGTTGACTAGTTGACTTGAATATCTATCCACATATGCTACTAACCTACCAAGAAAAAGGAGCGGCTTGAGAGTGGATCAACAACATTGAAGTCCCAACTGCGATAGGGAGAACAATTATGACAACCGCAAGACATGCATGCTACATTGGAGGAGCCTGTTATAAATAACTGAGAGGGGGGGTGAATCAGTGGCCTCAAAAATATTCCAATAAATCAACCAAAAAACTTAGTACCATAATATTAAGCCTCTAGTTATCTTTAGTCCTATAAAATGAATGCCTTCAAATAAACTTATCAAATAACTACTGTTCGAAGTGCTCTGTTAAACCTTATTCTTTATGTTTACCAAATATCAGTCTTTCATTTACCAAAAAATAGTAAATTACTTAGAGTATACCGATCAATCCAGATTAGTTATGTGTAATGCAAAACACTAAAGTAATGACTCATAAACACATTGACACATGGATTTTTAATGTGGAAACCCTGTTAAGGGAAAAACCACTTGGTACCGGTAACCCAAAAGTTTCACTCTTCTGAAGTGAGATCGGTGAAGAGCCAAGCCTGTTAAAGGTTACAAACACACTATTAGGTGTGACCTTGTTAGAGGATTTTATAGAATAGTTTGTCACTTGATATCAGGCATCTTTATGCTACCGTCTATGACCAAACCCAGTGTAGTTTGTCAAATGGTATCTAGCATCTCATGCTATCTTCATGATCAAACTTTTTGATACTCTTTGGGATGTATCTCAATATAGAAAGGATCTTTAAATCCTACTCGGTTAAGAGACTTTCTGAATCAATGGTTAAACTGAAATAGTAAATGATCTATTCATACATACAACTTAGACTTGCTGATTTTCAGGTCTTTTATAAGCTCATTTTACCTTTTTGATCAATGTATCTTTTCAATACCTTTGCTCCACTTCTTTCTGCTCGGTGATGCTATGTTCCTCTGTTGCTTAGTGTTCGCAAAAATCCTTAGCTCTTTCCTCAGCTTGATTGATCAGGGCTGTATGAAGTTGTTCTTCATCAGTTTCTCTTTAGCATCCTCTTTTTCTATTCACTCCCTCCCTTAATTCATAATGAATTAAGTTGTCTCTTTATAGACATGATATCACCATTTCTCTCTTATTGATTTTCTTGATCTTGGCGTGATCCAAAATTCTTTCCAATCTTGATTTAAAGCTTTACTCCTATTTTATCTCAAAGAAATCTCTTTGACAACTGGATAAAACAATTTTTCATCTTTTACTTATCTCTGGCTTTAACTTGTTGATGAGAAAAAAGTTAACAACCAGTTAAGTCTATCTTTAGTTTTGCAAGCTAGATATTTTATCATTTTTGAACTCCAGTTAACTTTGGTGTTTTAAATCTTGTTAGCTTTAGTAAACACTTCAGTTCTCCTCAAGCTTCTCTGTTGAGGTTGTCTGTCTGTCAGACTTCTCTATTTTTCAGGTAACACTGTAATTTTGGCCGTTAGTTATGCTTATGATTCAGCTTGTTGGTACTGCTCATCAGGTTTCTTTCTCGGGCATCACTACAATTTTTCTCTCAGGTTTCTCTGTCTGTCGGGTTCCACTAACCGTCGGTGTTTGTAATCACTTAGTGAATTATGATCTATTATGCATTACTGAAAGCATAATCTTTATCTCTCTGATTCTCTAAATTCTTTGACACTTTGAATATAACCAATTAGATTATATCAAGTTGACATCAATGACAATACAATCCATTAAATGATTTAATGTCTTTCATTATCTTTTTGCATTTCGGTGATCAACTTAACATCTTCAAACATTTAATCAGTTACATGTCATCAATCTCTCCCTTTGGTATTGATGGAAACACACTACATTATCACACTATATTATTACTAATACAATATGAAATATAACAGTTTCATCAATCTTTCCTATTGTAACTATTACAAATATCCAGCTCTCGGTAAGCTCAAATAGCTTAGATTTGTTTCTTGCAGAGTGAGTTCTTCAATCTTCAATCCCTTCACTGGATAGATGTAGTAGCTTCTATCTCTATTCTGTGTTGTCCCTTGACTGTTCCTCTTCTTGATAATCTATTTTTCCTTTGACAACAATTATTCATCTCTTCCTTTGTGTGTATTCTCTTTCTTTTATTACTGCTCTCCCTTTGATGGACATTTCTTATGTAATCAATCTCTCCCTTTGAATAATGATTAACTTTCCCTTTGGATTCTTAGGAACTTCTCTCCATGGATAATGATATAATCTCTTCCTAAGAATCTCTCCCCCTAATGAGAATCTCTCTCTCTCTTTGACAATGATGCCAAACATGTCTCTTCTATATCATCTTCCATCCTTTTTATAATATACTCCTCAAATTTCCCTATCTATCAACAATATATTGACTCTAGTGTTTGGTGTAGATTTGCACCTTTCTATGTATAGATGTATTTGTTTCTATCCATCTCTGTGTTTGCATCAACACGAATGATCTGTGATTTATTATAGGCTGATGCAACCTTCTAGTCATCTTACTGATTGATAGACAAGGGTTGGACCCCTAGTCTCTTTCTCAGGTACTCAAATGTATCTTTCGGTAATGGCTTGGTGAATATATAAGCTAATTGTTCCTTTTCTTGAACATATTCTAGTATCACTTCTTTTTCTTGCACTTGTTCTCTTAAATAGTGATACTTGATTGCTATATGCTTAGTCTTAGCATGCATGACTAGATTATTTAATATGTTAATTGCACTGGTATTATCACAATAGATAATCACTGGTTCAAGAATCTTTATATTCATACCTTCTAGTAATTGTTTGATCCATATAATATTGGAGCAATTTGCAGCAGCAACTACATATTCTACTTCTGCAGTAGACTGAGAGATGCATCTTTGCTTCTTGTTGATCCATGTGACAAGTCTGTCATCCATGAAGAATGCTCCTCCAGTTGTTCTCTTTTGGTCATCAATGTTTCCAGCCCAATCAACATCTGTATAGACTTGTAGCTCAAATTTTCCTTCTCTTCTATACCATAAGCCATAGTCCTTGGTGTTCTTAAGATATCTCAGAATTCTCTTGACAAGAGTCATATGCGATTCTTTGGGATTAGCAGAGAATCTTATAACTATTCCAACTGCATGTGCTATATCTGGTCTAGTATAAACAACATACATTAGTTTTCCAATCATTGATCTATACAAGGTTTGATTTACCTCATTTGATTTGTCTTCTTTTGTCAGCTTACATCTGGTAGCTATAGGTGTTCCAACTGGTTTGGAATCTTCCATCTTAAATATCTTCAGCACTTCCTTGATGTATTTGGACTGAGTAATATATGTCTACATCTTGTTGAAGAATCTGTAGACCAAGAAATAATTTGATCTCCCCAAACATAGACATTTCAAATTCTTTTCTCATTTCATTAGCAAAGGATTTGCATAACATTTTGTTTCCCCCAAAAATGATATCATCAACAAATATTTTAGCAATTAGAATATTACCATCGGTATCTTCTTTTAAGTACAGATTGCTATTTTCACTTGTTCTTACAAATTCAATGCTAATGAGATAGGAGTGAATTCTTTCATACCAGGCTCTAGGTGCTTGTTTCAATCCATACAAGGCTTTATGTAGTCTACATACCATGTTTCTCTTGTCTGGATCAACAAACCCTTCTGGTTGTTCAATGTATACCTCTTTTTCAAGTATTCCATTTAGGAATGCAGATTTGACATCCATCTAGTATACCTTGAATCCTTTGAATGCAGCATAAGAAAGTAAGACTCTAAATCCTTGTAGTCTAGCAACGGGTGCAAAGGTTTCACCATAATCAATACCTTCTTCTTGTGCATACTCCTTGCATACTAATCTTTCTTTATTTCTAGTGACTTCTCCATTCTCATTCAGCTTGTTTCTGAATATCCATTTGGTATCGATGACATTCTTGTCATCTGGTCTCGATACTAGTGTCCATGTATTGTTCTTTTCAATATGTTCTATTTCTTCATTCATAGCACTGACCCATTCCTCATTTTTAAGTGCAGTATTAACATATTTAGGCTCAAAATCACAAAGTAAACATATGGTGCTTAGTGACTTACTTCTTGTTCTCATTCCAGCCTTCTTGTCTCCTATGATCTAATTTTGATGTCTTCTGACATACTTGGCAAGTTTCGGTTCAACTCTTTGTTCATCATTCTAATCATCATCTTGACCTTCATTCTGATCTCCATCGCTCGAAACATTATCTTGAGGATTTCCCTAATTTTTGGTAATAACAGTCTGATTCTCGGGTGCAATGTTATGTTTCTCAGGAGAGATACACTATTGCTCGGGTAGAGTGTCAGGTTCTTCAATATAAACAAACCTGTTATAGTCCTTTGGCTCTTTTATGCTTTTCTTATCATTATTTTCTGCAAATTCATCTATTTTCACATTTGCACTTTCAATGATCTTGTTAGATGACTTGTTAAGACATTTATAGGCCTTGGTTTTGGTTGAATACCCTATAAAGATACCTTCTTCACTTTTGGAGTCAAGTTTTCCATTTCTATCATCCTTCAAAATATAATATTGACTACCAAAGATTTTGAAGTAACTTACATTGGGTGTATGACCATACCATAGCTTATAGGGTGTCTTCTTTGGGTCCTTCTTCAATTGTACTCTTTTTAATGTGTAGATAGTAGTACTGACAGCTTCCCTCCAGAAATTTTGATTGATGCTTTTCTCAATCATCAATGTTCTTGCACAATAAAAAATGGATCTGTTTCTTCTCTCAGCAATTCCATTTTGTTGTGGTGTTCTTGGTGTAGAAACATGTCTTTTAATTTAGTGCTCATTGCAATAATTCGTGAACTCATCTGAAATAAATTCCCCTCCTCTATCTGACCTTAAGCTTTTCAATTCCTTACCACTTTTCTTTTCTACCATAGCCTTATACCATTTAAACATCTTGAATGCTTCTGATTTATCTTTTAAAAACATAATTGTCACCATTCTAGAATAATCATCTACAAAGAGAATGAAATACATATATCCATAGTAGCTCTTTGTCCTTATGGGTCCACATAGATTAGTATGGAATAATTCTAGAATTGCATTAGATGTATGGGCTTTACTCTTTGAACTAGACTTTGTCATCTTACCTTTTTGATATTTCTTGCACATGATATGCTCGGGCTTAGACATGCTCGGTAAGCCTTTGACTTTTCTTTTATTACTTATCTTTATCATGTTGTCAAAATTCACATGACACAATATTTTGTGCCACAACCATATGTCTTCATTTCTAGCCATCAAACAAGTGGTGTTAATGTCATCAAGATAGAAAAGGTTACCTTTTGTCTGTTCACCAGTTCCGATCAACCTTCCTGATTCATTAAAGATCTTTGCCTTCTTATTCTCAAATGCTACTCGATGACCTGTATTGTTCAACTATGAAACACTTAACAGATTATAGTTTAGTCCTTTTACCTAGTAAGCATTTTCACATTTGATCAGGTTATTCAAGATTATGGTTCCTTTACCTTCAACTGGACAAGGTGTGTCATTACCCATTCTTACTGAACCACCATTATAGTATTCAAAAGTTTCAAACTTTTTCTTATCACCAGTCATGTGGTGAGTGCAACCACTATCTATGATCCAGACATCATTCTTACTAACCTTAGATACGAGTGTAGTTTCTACATACCTTTCTTCTTCATCTGAGTCATCATTCATGGCTACAAATACCATCTCAATGTCTTCTTAAGATTCAGTGTCAGTTTCATCAGCTCTGTTCTCAACTAGGTAACAAGTTTTCTTCCCTTTGTCCTTGTTGTCTTGGGTATCTCTTCTGTCAGATTTTCAGTTGCTTTGGTAATCTCTGTTATCAACTCTATCAAAATTATTCTTATATGATCTGTCATTACTTCTGTCATCTTTTCTTCTATTAGGATATCTTGTAGCAAAGTGTCCAACGTATTTACAATTAAAACATACAAGTGGTAATTTACCTTTGCCTCTCTGCAATCCTCTTGACATGTGTGCTTCAATCTCATCAAGATCTTGATCATCACCATCACTTTCACTGTCATTTATAACAGTGTGTCTATGACTTGATTTACTTATTTTCAAAAAATATTTGAATGCATACTCTATAGATGGTAAGACACTATTATCAAAGTTAATCATCTCAAATGAAATTAGTCTACCAATCAGATTATCTAGAGTAATTGTATTGTTTGCAACTACTCTCATTTCTTGTATTGCAGATAATCTAATAACATATATAGGTAGTAAGGTTCTTAATATTTTACTTACCACTTTCTCCTCTTCAAGTACACCTCCAACTCCTCAGATAGCATTTACTACCTCTTTGATTCTGTAGCTATATTGAGTGATATTTTCTCCTTCTTTCATCCTTAGGTCATCAAACCTCCCTCTTAGGCTTTCTAGCTTGGCTCTTAGTATATTAGCATCTCCTCCATGTATCAACTTCAATTTATCCCACATTTTCTTAGCAGAGGTACAGGTTTTGACATCTTCAAACTCAACATCAGAGAGTGAGGAAGCAAGTTCTATCATCATGCAATTATGCTCATGCTTTTCTCTCAATTACTCAAGAGAGTGAGGTCCTGTAGGCAACACATATTTAGTATCAAGGTGTTGAGTAACGTCATTACAAATATGTGATAGGTGGAGTCTGTTAGGAATAAGGTGTCTCAACCTTGAATAATTCCTATTCTTATTATTTGTTTTGTAAAATATATTTTCTTGCAAATAATATAATTAAGTGTGAGTGTGCATGTCTAGTTGGCATGTTGATATGTCACTCCACTTGATGTGTCAGCATCTTTAATTGTGTGTAAGGAGATCATGGCTGAAATGGTTATGATGGATTCCTATGACACGTAAGAGCTATTTCTAGGAGATTTCAATGACAGGTGAAGACATGCAAGACATGTGGCAACTGATAAAGTTGAGTACTTTACACTCTTCCACAATCGTGGGGTTGGGGCATCACCACAAAAAAAATTTTAGGGTTCCTATTTTCTCAGAGAATGGTAAAACCCTAATACGGCTATCCTTGGAAGTTACCCTAAAAAGGAAAGTGCATGATATAAGTGTTTTTTAGGGTTACAGGAAAGGATAAGAAAAGAGTGTATTATTGGTATGATCTGGGGCTACTTTATTTGTCTTAGAGTGTCGATTGTCTCCTGAAAGAACTTTCATTGCAAGTGTGTTGTAACCGTTGTGTTGAAGATAATACATTGTGCAGGTTTTGGAGTGCTGGGGTTTTTTACCGAAAGGTTTTCCC
>MU221604.1:113971-124346 GCA_018584345.1 Thuja plicata
TTGATCAATACATTGTGCAGGTTTTGGAGTGCTGGGGTTTTTTCCGAAAGGTTTCCCCAGGGTATATCATTGTGTCATTCTCTATTTTTTCTGTATGCATGGTATGTGGTTGCAATATCTTTGTTAATGTAGTTAATGAATCTGTAATTGTAAGGATTTAAAAGAATTTGCACAATACTTTCCTATAGAGATTAGCGTAGGAAGCTGTTTTCGCACCTGAGTTTCCTTACAGGCAGGTGGTGGTCGTGGGGTAGCAGGGAGGTATGGTGGCCCCCGCCCCCACTTCCACCAATAAAATATTTTTGTTTTAAAACTTTTAAATCAATTTTTTTTACTTTTCTCTTTTTTTTTGAAACTGAGTTTTTAACTTTTAAAAAGTCAATTTATTATTATTTTTTATATTTAAAAATCTGAAAAATGGAAATTCCAAAAGGGAATTTAATTTAATTTTTTTTAACTTTTTCCACCAGTCTATATAAAATACAGATAGTGGTATTTTTAAAAATGACTTAATTTTTCCAATGAAATACAAGGGACTTATTCATTTTAATTTTTCTATAGTTAGGACTATACAGAGGGTTTAATTTTCTGATTTCAAGGAGATTTATAGGAGATCTATTTACAAAATTTTGACAGCATAACTGTACTATGCTAAGAAATACATAATCATGAAAATGATAGATCCAATCTTCCAATAAACCCCCGAAAACATCAAAACACAAACAAACCATAAATTTAATTTTCTCTATAGTTTAAACTATACAAAGGATTAATTTTTCATTTTCTAAGAGATCTAGAGAGAAGTTTCTTCCCAAAATTTTGACAGCATAACCCTACGCTGCTAAGAATATATAGAATGAAAGAAATTTAGATCTAGGGTTTCTATAAAAACCTGAAAACATATAAATAATAATTAAGCCATTTAAAAGCCAAAATAACAAACATGCACTAAATTAACAATGAAAACCTCAGATCTACAAAATTGAAACCATACATGACAAATGGAACCTACCTTGATTCTAATGCTAGAAACAAAGGATTGTAGTTTGGAAGATGGAAGAAAATTTGAAACCCTTCAAGCACAATTTGACCACAGATCTGGCAACTATGAAGATCCGAGCACACACACAAGCAAGAAAAATCCTGAAAACTTCAAAGCAACAAGGATCCACAACAATCCACAATCCTTCAAAAACCCCAAATCACCAAGAGCTCTCCAAATCTCAAAAACCTGTTATGAGGGAAATGAGAGGAGAATTCTCCTAAAGAGAATCAACTTCCCCTAACTGTGCAACCCCTCATGACAATTCCCCATTCAATCCCTAAATTAACTCCACTCAAAATTGAAATTAAATCCAAATTAAATAAATAAAATATTCTTTATTGCCACAACTCAACTTTGACTCCTAATTACAAGTTGAGATATTTGAATTTGAAAATACTTTTTCAACACATTCATGCACATGTAAATAATAACATATTAAATTAAATAGATTAAATATTTATGTCACAATATTACATGCAACCAAATATTTAATTATTTAATTAATCATATAAGCACATTTACTATAGTTTTCAATTAAATACTTAATTAAATCAAAATATTCAAATATTTCAATTTAATTAATTATTTAAAATAAACTTAAGATATAATTAAATAAGTAATTCAACTATAATCCATTAAATCACAAAATATGGAAAAACACTCAATAATCCAAAAATCACTTGAAAGCATAATCAAGCAAAACACATACATACTCAGGAGAGGGGGTATTCAAATTTTGTCAACCTAGACGAATCCGGATAGGGTAGTCATACTGAAACTCATCCAACATTAGGACGATTAGGCTTAGGTTAGGGTTTCAGATCTATATGTTACCTCCCCTCTTTACCATTGAGATGAATATTTATGGGCACACTCACTCCTGCCAATTTAGGGAAGATGATGCCCTGTACCTGCAATCTTTTCATCAAAAGAACATGCATGTCCATACATAATATAATATTGCAAACAATGATAGGGATCGATCAAACCTGTGGATCTTGCCGAAGCAAGTAACTACGTCTCCATCCTCTAGCACAACAACATGCAAATAGATGCATAAACATTATAACCATACACATGCAAGTATGAGATAAGTAAAACATAATCAAAACATAAATCATCACATCAAGATAATATCCATAACAACACAATCAATAATCACCATCAACTGAAAGAAAAATAGCTCTCATGAAAGTAGCCTAAAAGAATTCAGCCAATCAACTGAAACCAATGCCTAAAAGAGTATGAAATCACAAACTAAAAAGTAAAACATGAGTGGGTATTACATCCACCCCCCCTAGTATTAGGCTTACTCCTGGAAGACCGTAAACAAGTAGGGATATAAACCCTGTATTCTAGCTGCATCCTCCTAAGTCGCTGAAGACTCATCATTTGGGTCCCATTGGACCGTTACCTACTCCATGGTGCGACCCTTGAGGGTCACACCCTACTGCTCCAGAATACGTATTGGCTCCAAAGCCAGCTGCCCGTCCTTGACTTGTAATGCATTCCAATCAAGTACATGCATAATGTCAGGTATATATCTCCTAAGAACTGAAAGATGAAAAACATCATGGATGCACGAAATGCTAGGTGGCAAAGCAAGTTGATAAGAAACTAGTCCTATCCTCTCTAGGATCTCAAACGGTCCCACAAAATGAGGTGCCAAATTTGAACCCTTTCCATAACGGATCAGACTCTTCCGTGGGTGCACTCTCAGGAACACTCTATCTCCAACTACGAACTGCCTATCCACCCTGTGAGCATCTGCATACTTCTTCTGTCTATCTTGTGTAGTCACTAAATGCTCACAAATCCTCACTACCTACTACTCCATGTCACGAAGCATCTTAGGACCAAGAGGAATACGGTCCTCTATTCTTTCCCAGCTCAAAGGCGTATGACAAGGATGGCCATACAATGCTTGAAAAGATGCCATGCCAATGGAACTGTGATAACCATTATTATATGCAAACTCCACTAGGTACAAGTAGTCCTCCTAGTGAGTCTGTCTATCCATGACATACATCCTCAACATGTCCTCAAGAACCTGGTTCACCTGCTCCATTTGTCCATCAGTCTCAGGATGATATGTTGAACTGAAATTCAGCTGAGCACCTAAATCGTGCTCTAAAGATGTCCAAAAGGCTGAGGTAAAAATAGGATCTTGATCCGATATAATATGGAGAGGAATGCCATGAAGTCTCACAATGTCCTACATGAAGACTAGGGCTACAGAAGCTGCTGTATATGATGATCTCATAGGTGAGAAATGAGCCACCTTGGTTAACCGATCACCGATCACCATGATAGCATCATGCCTGCGAGGAGTAATAGGCAATCCAACAATGAAGTCCATAGAAATAATATCCCACTTCCAAGATGGAATGAGATTAGGCTGAAGAAGCCCTACTGGATGTTGATGATCCACCTTGACCCTCTGACACCCTAAACATCTAGCCACAAAATCTGTAATCTCCCTCTTCATACCAGCCCAATGATAGAGATGACGTAGATCCACGTGCATCTTATTGACACCTGGATGTGTCGAATAGGGTGCATGATGAGCCTCGGATAACACTAATGTACATAAATCATCCAATGGTGGTACATAGATCTGGCTCATAGGATGCAATAGACCATCAGACTCCAAAACATAACTAGAGAATCTACCCTCTAATGGTCTCCCTGACTCTATCTCTACCTTCACCTCCTGATACAAGGTATCTCTAGGAAGTGACCTGAGTATCCTACTCCTCAAGTCTACACTAAGAGTTAATGCTAGAATGGCCTGTCGCTTGTGACTCAATGCATCTGCAACCACATTTTCCTTGCCCTGAATATACTTTATCTCAAAGTCATATTCACAAAGGAACTCCATCCACCTTCTCTGTCTAGCATTCAGATTAGGCTGGGTAAAGATATACTGAAGGCTACGATGATCGCTATGAAGCTCAAAATGGTGTCCCAAATGAAAGTGTCTCCATCGTACCAAAGCATGGACAACCATAGCTAACTCCAGATCATGAGTAGGGTAGTTAAGCTCATGATCCTTGAGTTTGCGAGACTCATAGGCAATCACTCACCCATCCTGCATGAGAACTGCTCCAATACCCTCTAATGATGCATCAACACATACTACAAAATCTCACACTAGATCAGGCACAACTAGGATAGGTGCACTGGTCAAACACACCTTGAGACTTTGAAAATCCTACTCACACTTCTCTGTCCATACAAACTTCTTCCCTTTCCACTGAAGAGAAGTAATAGGATGTGCCACCCTAGAGAAGTTCTTCATGAACTTGCAGTAGTATCTCGCAAGACCCATGAAGCTGCGTACCTCAGACACATTTGTGGGTGCTGGCCACTCCACAATAGCCTGAACCTTCAAAGGATCTATAGAGATACCTTCTCCAGAGATAACATGACCAAGATACTAAACCTCAGTTTGGAAGAAATCACACTTAGCCGGATTGGCATAAAGCTGATTCTTCCTAGGCACTCTAAAAACTACCGAAGATGCTCTTCATGCTCCTCCATGGATCTAGAGTAAATCAATATATCATCTAGGAAGAAAAGCACAAAGCAGTCAAGGTACTCTCAAAACACTCCATTCATCAAACACATGAACACCGATGGAGCATTCGTCAACCCAAATGGAACCACTGTGAACTCATAATGTCCATAGCATGTACGGAATGCTATCTTGTGGATATCAACATCCTCAATCCATAACTAGTGGTATCCTAACTTCAGATCAATCTTAAGGAACAGCTTGGCTCCCTTGATCTGATCAAATAAGTCATCAATGCATGGCAATGGGTACCTATTTCTTACCATTACCTTGTCCAACTGTCTATAGTCGATACACAAGCGTAATGATCCATCCTTCTTCTTAACAAAGAGGACAGGTGCACCCCAAGGAGAAAAACTAGGGTGGATGCTCCCCTTTTCCAACAGCTCCTCTAACTACAGCTTCAGCTCACTCAACTTGTGAGTAGCCATATGATATGGTGCTCTAGATATTGGCTCTGCTCCTGGCACAAGCTCTATGCGGAAGTCTATGTCACGCTTTGGTGGCATAGCTAGAATCTCATCAGGGAATACATTAATAAACTCCTGTAGTATAGGATGATCCAAAGACTTGAATTCACTTTTCACACTGTCTATCTCATACATAGATACTGCATACATCTGACAACCCTTTCACATACATCACTTTAGTTGCATAGTGGATACCATGCGAAGGGATATGGGTCGAGGAATCCCCATAATGTGACACTCCCTGCCAGCATCATCCTTGCAAAGGATGAGATTCTCTCTACGATTGATCTTAGCTCCATGAGCTCCCAACCAGTCCATTCCCAAGACCACCCCATATGACCCCAAAGGAATCACATGTAGGTCAACCGAGGTAATGAAATTCCCAAGGTTTAGTTCACAACTACGAACCAAGGAATCCGTAGCTACCCTAGCCCCTGAGGCTAGTTCCACTTGCCAAACTAACACTTGCTTTGCATCCACTAGCCCATAATGCTTAACAAGGAAAGGTGAAATGAAGGAGTCGATCACTCCTGAATCAAATAATATAGAAAAGGAAGTACCCTGAATAGTACCTAAAGTCTCAATGACTATGCCCTGATGCTCTGCCTACCTCTGATCTAGAGCTGCAAACAATCTATGTGAACCTCCTCCTACAGTAGGCTCTGAGGCTGCTAGCCTCTGTGTAGAATACTATGGTGCTTTGTGTGGACAATTCACCGCAATGTGGCCAAACTGACCATAGATGAAACATCCTGTGCCTCTGAAATTGCCTCTCCCATTGGAGGGTGCACTAGACTGCTGAACACTCCCTCTACTTGCACTAGGCTATGCGCTCTGAGCTGGCCGATTGGACTGATTACACCTATAGTGCTATCCACTCCTCACACTCTTACCACTCTGGGTAGGAGGTGCAGTATTGTGCTGCTATTGCTGATTCTGGCTCTGGTTCTGATTCCCTATGTAATAACTGGATGGCTTCTTGAAGTTCCCAACACCCTGCGACTGATTACCTCTATAGCCTTCCCCAGAAGATCCACTAGTCTGACCACCCTGTCGACTCCCATGGCCTACTGCCAAATTAGCCTCTGCTAGGGTGGCTTTAATCATCATAACTTGCAAGTTTGTAGGCTCAAAGAGCTTCACATCCCCTACGATGCGGGCACTAAGCCCTCGCACAAAGTGTTGTACCATCAATGCAAAATCCTGGCTATAACCAGCGTACTTCTTGAGCTCATAAAAATGATGCTCATATTGCTCTACTGTCAAAATTAGTTGTCTAATATTATGAAACTCATCAACACTCTGCTACCTCCACTGGTTAGATAGGAACCTATCTCTAAAGTTCTTGAGAAAGAGCTCCCAAGTAATAGTGTCCATACGGAGTCCTAGCTTTTGTTCCTCAATCTTCCACCAGATATCCGCAAAATGTGTCAACTACATCATGGCGTATCTTGCTTTAGTATTACTACTAAAGGGATGCATCACAAATACTCTATCCAAAGAAATCAACCAAGTCTCTGTCTCTGAACCAGAATCCTGTCTAGCGAAAGGAATGGCCTTTCCTCTTGTCAGGTCTCTCATGTGGTTGGCTGCAACCACCGCAGGATCCACTGAAATAGTCCTCCCACAAGGGCTCCTGGATCTCTCCCTCTATCTCTCCTCCTACTAGGAGTGATGAGATGCCTCCTGCTCCACTCTAGCCCTCTCAGGAAGGCAATCTAGGATAGCCTGAAGGATCTGCCTAGTATTCAAACCCCCAGACTCATCCTGATCCTCTCTCCTCTGTTCACCCCTGTCCTATTCCTGACCACTCTCTTGATGGACACTCATGGAGGAGCTAGCATGTCTGCCTCCCCCACGGGAACTAGACCTACCCCTACCATGGCCTCTGGCTGCTCTTGTCTCAGGCATAGTTCCTAAAACAAATAGAGATGGATACAACATTCACCACATAGCTTGAAACATAAAATAAAGAATAAATAAACCATAAAGCAATAATTTTAAAATAAATGTGTTGTATGTCTATGTTTTAGTTTCAAGTTCAAGCTAGACACAACCTAATGGGCATACAATTCCTAGAGTTCCCAATGTAGAAACTAGGGCTCTGATACCAAATGTAATGCCCCGCCAGGGAACCCAAGAGAGATTAACCTAGAACATGATACTATGTGTACTGAATAAATTTTTTTAAAGTTAACATAAAGAAACATATAATCATGCGAAAGAAATTACCATTTATACACATGTCTTACACTCACATAGATTACACAACTCAAGGGTTCCATGATGTTGAATTACTTATAGCAAAACACAACTAATAATATAACAAAAGATTCCATTCGAATAGATACATCAAATACAACTTACATAACCATAATTACAATCCTCATGGATAACCATGAAACCACCATAAACTCACATCCACTGCACATGTCGCAGGGTATGTGGTAATCACTCTAATTTACTTAATTACAATTTCCAGATTAGGTATCACATACGATACACTAATACAAGATTTACAATAATGAAATTACATAATAAATGATGAAGTATCAAATAGAGCTCATCTGCAAAGAACCATCAAGCACCTGGTACAAGAACGTTGAATCTCAATGGGTAAAGAATCACTACCACCCATCCATGTGGAACCACAAAGGCCCACCCCACCATGCTGAGGAGATAACAACAGACCCCAATCAGGTATCCAAAACCAAGAAGGAATAACCAATAAGTAAGGGATCTTGATAGCTCTCTAATCCAGTGTACTAATCTTCATAATAGGTAAGACTCACTAATCCAGAGGCAACTAAAAATGTAGGAAATCTAGACTGTGTAAAAGAAGGTGTCATCATGTAAGTCTAACCCTTAAGTCTCATCCTAGCAATCCAATGGATTCTGACACTTAAGTGACCATACACGGAGCTAATGACCTCTCAAACTGACAAGGCCACTAACTATGTCAGGTACCTTACAGGGCAACTAACATCTTCTCAACACCATCTTAGCCTATACTAGCTCTCAAGCATGGGTGAGGACACATCTTATTAATCCATTTTAATATCTCTAAATATGTCTTTAGTTATCACTTATTAAAAAAGCTCCACAATAAGCAATCCAGTAGTCTCTTATGGACATGGTACTTATTGCAAGCCACCCCCTACTACACATCTAGGTAACCTACCCTAGGCTCAAAGATCCTAACAGATCTAGCATAGGTCACAACCCTAGTGTACCCAAATCCAGTATCCCACACAATCAGGAATGATCACAAAGGTACACAAACAGACAGTAGAATCATAAGGGTCATCATGGTCAGTTTGAGGTATTAACATGAACACACATGCCATAAAGTAACAGAAATATAAACACTTCCCCCTCTGGCCTCTGTATACATCCTAGGTCATCTAATACCCCCATAATAACACATTTAAGAAAAAGAGATCCATACAGATGCATAGGAACAAAAACGTCTTAAAAGACTAAAAAATGAACTATATCCATGTAAACATCTATAGCTAACTCAACATAATCTCCATTTAATTCATAACGTAATCTGAAATAATAATTACGGCCATTTGCATTAAAACTATTTAAAATTACTTCTCGTAAATAAATATTCTAATCAAGATGACCATTAATTAAATCAATACATTTTAACTCAAGTAATCTAATCAATCATATTAACAAGGTTAATTGTATTAATAATCAATATATTAATCTAAAATTAATAATATCTATTAATTTAAATTAATAATCAATTTTATTAAAACATATTCAACAATTAATATATTAAATTAATACTATATATAAAATGTGTTTATTAATAAACACAAATATTAAACTAAATTAAAAATTAAATTAACTAAAATTTAAATTACATAAAATAAAATAAATAATAAAAAAAACAATTAAAAACATTGGAGGGGGTCCCGTGGACCCCACCCCTCCTCCCCTTACCTCACGCGGGGGAATGTCCCACGTGGCCCATTGCTTACGTAGTGGTCACCGCGGGGACCACCTGCGGGGTGCCCTGCATGTGGGATATCGCAGGTCCCCTGCGGCCCACTGACAACAGTGGGTACCGTAGGTCCTGCGACCCACATGGCAAGTGGTGGTCGTGGGGTGGCGGGGAGGTATGGTGGCCCCCGCCCCCACTTCCACCAATAACATTTTTTTTTTAAAACTTTTAAATCAATTTTTTTACTTTTCTCTTTTTTTTTGAAACTGAGTTTTTAACTTTTAAAAAGTCAATTTATTTTTTTTATTTTTTTATATAAAAATTCAAAAAATGAAAATTCCAAAAGGGAATTTAATTTAATTTTTTTTTTTAACTTTTTCCACCAATCTGTATAAAATACAGAGAGTGGTATTTTTTTAAAATGACTTAATTTTTCCAATGAAATACAAGGGACTTATTCATTTTAATTTTTATATAGTTAGGACTATAGAGAGGGTTTAATTTTCTAATTTCAAGGAGATTTATAGGAGATCTATTTATGAAATTTTGACAGAATAATTGTATTATGCTAAGAAATACATAATCATGAAAACGATAGATCCAAGCTTCCAATAAACCCCTGAAAACATTGAAACACAAACAAACCATAAATTTAATTTTCTCTATAGTTTAAACTATACAAAGGATTAATTTTTCATTTTCTAAGAGATCTAGAGAGAATTTTCTTCCCGAACTTTTGACAGCATAACCCTACGATGCTAAGAATACATAGAATGAAAGAAATTTAGATCTAGGGTTTTTATAAACACCCAAAAATGTATAAACAATAATTAAGCCATTTAAAAGCCAAAATAACAAACATGAACTAAGTCAACAATGAAAACCTCATACCTACAAAATTGAAACCATACATGACAAATGGAACCTACCTTGATTCCAATGCTAGAAACGGAGGAATGTAGCTTGGAAGATGGAAGCAAATTTGAAACCCTTCAAGCACAATTCGACCATAGATCTGGCAACTATGAAGATCTGAGCACACACACAAGCAAGAAAAATCTCAAAAACTTCAAAGCAACAAGGATCCACAACAATCTACAATCCTTCAAAAATCCCAAATCACCAAGAGCTCTCCAAATCTCAAAAACTTGTTATTAGGGAAATGAGAGGAGAATTCTCCTAAAGAGAATCAACTTCGCCTAATTGTGCAACCCCTCATGACAACTCCCCATTCAATCCCTAAATTAACTCCACTCAAAATTGAAAGTAAATCCAAATTAAATAAATAAAATATTCTTTATTGCCACAACTCAACTTTGACTCCT
>MU221604.1:124455-137975 GCA_018584345.1 Thuja plicata
TGCAACCAAATATTTAATTATTTAATTAATCATATAAGCACATTTACTATAGTTTTCAATTAAATACTTAATTAAATCAAAATATTCAAATATTTCAATTTAATTAATTATTTAAAATAAACTTAGGGTATAATTAAATAAGTAATTAAACTATAATCCATTAAATCACAAAATATGGAAAAATACTCAATAATCCAAAAATACTTGAAAGCATAATCAAGCAAAACACATACATACTCAGGAGAGGGGGTATTCGAATTCTGTCAACCTAGATGAATCCGAATAGGGTAGTCATACTGAAACTCATCCAACATTAGGATGATTAGGCTTAGGTTAGGGTTTCAGATCTATATGTTACCACCCCTTTTTACCATTGAGATGAATATTTATGGGCACGCTCACTGCTGCCAATTACGGGAAGATGATGCCCTATACCTGCAATCCTGCCATCAAAAGAACATGCATGTACATACATAATATAATATCGCAAATAATGATAGGGATCGGTCGAACGTGTGGATCTCGCCGAAGCAAGTAACTACGTCTCCGTCCTCTACCACAACAACATGCAAACATATACATAAACATGATAACCATACACATGCAAGTATGGGGTAAGTACAACATAATCAAAACCTAAATCATCACATCAAGATAATATCCATAACATCATAATCAGTAATTACCATCAATTGAAAGAATAATAGCTGTCATGAAAGTAGCCTAAAAGAATTTGACCAATCAACTGAAACCAATGCCTAAAAGAGTACAACATCACAAACTAAAAAGTAAAACATGAGTGGGTATTACACTTTAAAAAAGAATGATACATAGGATCTTGTACTATTGCCTAAAGGATACAAACCCGTTGGTTTCAAATGGGTGTTCAAGAAAAAATAATTCATCCAAAAGGAAGCATTGAGAAGTATAAAGCAAGGTTGGTTGCAAAATGCTACTCTCAGGTTGAGGGTGTTGATTATGGTGATATATTCTCTCTTATTGCAAAAATGGCATTCATTATATTTTTGTTGCTTATGATTTAGAGTTTGATCAAATGGATGTGAAAACTAATTTTCTACATGGTCATTTGGAGGAGGATATTTACATGACATGAGCAGAGCAATACGTTGTAAAATGTAAAAGTAATTTGGTTTTCAAATTAAATAAATCTTTGTAAGGCCTTAAGAAGAGTCTTAGGATGTGGTGCCATAAATTTGATACATATGTGTTGAGTTTCAGATTTGGAGATTCTAAATCAGATTATTGTGTTTATTAAAAAGGTTATGGTCATTTCATGTACATTGCACTATATGTTGATGATATGTTATATTCATTGGTGAAGGAGAAGGTATGATTATAGAACATAAGTCTCAACTTGCTAAAAAATTTAAAATGAAAGATCTTGGTGCAACTAAACACATTATTGGGATGGAATTTAGAAGAGATAGAGTGAACAAAAAGTTATAGCTAGGTCAGAATATAAGTATGTGAACTCAGTTTTATAGAGGTTGAACATGCAACATTGTAGACCATTATGTGTTCCTATTATAGTTGGAACAAAGTTATCTATTTCAAATTGTCCTACATCGCCATCAGAGATGGAAGACATGAGAAACCTACCTTACCAAAGTGAAATTGGAATTTTAATGTATAATATATTTTTTACTAGACTATACCTTGTCCCAAGTAGTGGGATTTCTTTACATATATATGTTTAATCTTGGTAGAGTTCATTAGGATGTAGTTAAAAGAGTCTTTAGATATTTGAAGAGTACCTAAGAGTATTCTTTGTATTATTATGGTAATATGATAGGATATGGAATTTATCTTCATATTCATGATTATGTGGATTCAAAATGGATAGGAAATATTGATAGCAAACGATTCACCAGTGCTTATGTGTTTATATTATTCGGTTGTGCAATTAGTTGGATGAGTAAGAAACATGTTGTGGTTATTTTTTCCACTACTGAAGCTAAGTAAATGGTATCTACCATTGCTTGTAAAGAAGACATTTGGCATAAGAGAATGTGTTCACATATTGGAATAAAACAAAGAGAAATAACAATTAATTGTGATAGTCAAATTGTGATTTTCCTAGAAAAGTCTTAGAAGCTAGGGTTATCATTGCACCAAAAGACCAACCTACCAATGCCCAATACAACCACTAGAATTATAGAATACATGAGAGGTTGTTAAACCATGTCATGAATCCTACAAGGGACACTAGCCCACTGCCAACAATCCCCCTCCTAGCGTCACTTGTCATGGTCAGTGTGATTCAAAACTATGACCAAGCTCTAATACCACTTGTTAGAAGCTAGGGTTGTCGTTGCACCAAAAGATTGAACTATCAATGCCTGATACAACCACTATAATTATAGAAGACATAGGAGGCTGTTAAACCATGTCATGAATCCTATGAGGGACGCTGGTGTTGGAAGCTACAATTGAAACAATTGTTATATTGTCATTGATGTCAAACCTTAACTGGTAAGACAATTGCTATCTAGTAAAGTGCCATATCATTTGATTGATGAAGAAGATTTGAAAAGAGGAAATAACAAGAAGACCTAGTGAAATGGTTGAGTTATGAGAAACTAAAATGGGTACTTGATTAGTTGGAAAATTGACAAGATAAAGTGTTGTTTATCTTTGACACTAAGTGAGGTAAGGAAGACTAAAAGCTTAGCCTTGACTGAGAAAAAGAGCAGAAGATTAAGGAACTTAAGTTTAATCCAAATGATGCTAGTGTTGACCAAGTGCCAATACATGTCGAGTTACATAGTGTCGACCGAGCACCAGTATTTACCGAGTTATCTAGTGATGACCGAGCGAAAGAACATATTGATGACTAAGTGTCACTATTTTTACATTTTATGAAAGAATTGAGATTCCCATCCGACATAGTTGAATCCTTGGGATATGTAAAGCATGTTGAAGATAAGGACAAATGACCTAGAGTATTTAATGAGCATTTAATTTATGATTAACCATTTCTATGTATGGATTCAAGAAGGAGTTTTGAGAAGTATCTAGAAAGATAGAAGGAGAATGAAACGTTGAAAGGATTTGTTGGATATGACCAAACCCTAAGATCTACGGTGATGATTAAGAAAAAAAAGATTGAGCTACCTAGTTATAGAGGTATAATATTAACCTAATTGCAGGTTATGGAGAGAGAGGTTGATTCAGTTGATTGGCTAGTCTAAGTAGAAGGCACAAAAGGATGAGAAGAGCAGTAAATGATTGTGAAGTCATGATTGCTTAAAGGATTTCCAAGAAGATCAGATAGATGGAGATGATAATGAAAGCTAGTCAATTGATCAAAATTTGAGCTAAAGTGGATATGTATTTGTAAAGTGAGTTGTATGTTTCAGATAAAAAATGTTGTTACTTTCTAACCACTGTATCAGTTAAATTCCTTTAATCAAGGTTGACCTAACAATCATTTTTTAAATCCTTTAATCAAGGTGACATTCTAATGAAATGATCTTAAGTCCTCTAACCAGGCCACTCCTTACAGGGTGACTAGATCCTTTAACAGGGTCACACCTAACAGTGTGTATTGTAACCTTTAATAGGGTTGGCTCCTCACAGAGCTCACTTTAGAAGAGTGAAAATTTGGTAGCATGTTACTGGTGGTTTTTCCCAAATTGGGTTTCCACATTAAATCCTGGTGTCATACTTGTGTGAATGATATTTGATTTCTTTTACTATTAATATTTTTATATTCTACAAGTTGATTACTTTAGGACAGTGGACTGCAAGTTTATGTTACTAATCATATGCTATAGAGACCGAGTGGATTTTTGAGTAGATCTAAGTTGGTTGAAGTGTTTAAAAGTTCAATTGGTATATCTAGACCTAGGGATAACTAATTCATCCCCCCCCCCCCCCTCAGTTATTTTGAATCATTCTAAAAATTGGTATCAGAGCTTGTGGTTCTTGTAAGGAAAAGTTTGAAGGTACTTGAAGCTAAAGATCAAGATGTACAAAAAGGAGGTTCCAAGGTTGAACAAGGAGAACTTTCCTGCATGGCAAAGTTTGGTGAAGCTACACCTAAATGGAATTGGAGAAGCAACAAAATACTATGTGGAACATGATTACATAGCAGTGCCTACACCTTTGACAGCTCAATAGATGAAGGAAAAGCAAGAAAACAATCAAGCAATGTTGGAGATTACATTAGCCCTAAGTTATCCTAAATTTGAAGACATAAAAAATTGTACTACTGCAAAAGAAATGTGGGACACACTGACAACTATCTATGGTGGAGACACAAACATCCTAAGATCCAAATCTGAAAGCTTGAGAGGTAAGTTTGATGAAATGAGAATGTTAGAAGGTGAGACTATTGTTCAATATTATAGATGAGTTAAAAAGGTTGTAAATGTTATTAGAGGAGCTAATGGAACTATTAATGATGATATTGTTATTAGAAAGGTATTGAGAAACCTACTTCCTATTTATGTTATTAGAGTTTATGCAATACAAGAACTACCATGTACTCTTGGTACAACTTAACTCTGGAAGGTCTAGTTGGTAGACTTACTACTTTTGAATTGTCAAATTTTGATGATTTCACCCCTCACAATGTTGTTTCTACATTCAAATCACAATTAGTTCTTCATAATTCTAAGAAAGGAAAAGAAATATGTGTGAATAGTGATAGTGACACTTCTAATGATTATCTTGATGAGCTTTCTCACTAATGGCTAGAAGACTACCGAGAGGAAAAATAAAATTCAAAGGTAAACTTCCTATTATCTATTTTTCATGTAACAAAGTTAGCCATATTGCAACAAGATGCCCTGATAGGAATGACAAGGATGAAAGAAGAAAAATAAAGTACAATGAAAAAAGGGATGACAGAGACTACATAAGGTACAATGACTACAAGGAAAAAGGTAAGAAATCATGTTATATTGTTGAAGAAGAAATTGATAACGAATCTGATAAATCTGATGACCATGATATAGAAGTTGTTTATGTTTCTATGAAAGATGATTATGACGAAGATGAGAAAACTGCACTTATTTCATATGTGAGTAAAGGTGATATATGGATAATTGATAGTGTTTTCTTGCATCATATGACTGGTGATAAAAGTAAGTTTGAAACCTTAAATGATTACAAAGGTGGTAGTGTTAAGTTTGGTAATAATGCACCATGTCTTGTGAAATGAATGATATCAATAAGATTGATTGATAATATCATATGTGAAAATGCTTATTGTGTTGAAGGAATTAACTATAACTTGTTGAGTTTTTTACATTTGAACATTTTTGGATACCGAGTTGAATTCCATCAGAAAAAGGCTAAGATATTTTATGCTACTGGTGAACTAATTGGAAGTGGAGAAAAGACAAGAGGTAATTTATTCTATCTAGATCTATCTAATGAGACATGTTTGTTTGCACAATATGATGATGTATGATTATGACATAAAAGGTTGTTTCATGTGAACTTTGATAATTTGGTAAATATTAGTAAGATGAAAAGAGTAAGAGGGTTACCAAGATTGAAGAAACCTGATAATGTGATGTGTAAGGAACATCAATTGGGCAAAATGAAAAAGTCTAGTTTCAAAAGAAAAACCTATACTTTTGATGATATTTTGGAATTGGTTCATACTGATTTTTGTGGACGTGCTAGAGTGCAAAGCTACTGTGGTGATAAATATTTCATTTTTTTTGGTGAGGATTACTCTAGAATGATGACTACAATGTTTATCAAAGAAAAATTTGATGCCTTTTAGTTGTTTAAGTGGTATTTGGAAAAAGTTGAAATAGAGACAGGTAAGAGCTTGAGATGTCTGAGATTTGACAGAGGAGGAGAGTTTATATATGATGAGTTCAACATATTCTACAATTATAGAGGAATAAAAATATAGATGTCTGCTCCAAGGATTCCCCCATAGAATGGTATAACTGAAAGAAGGAATAGATCAATCATGGATTGTGCTAGAACACTGATGATAGAGAAAAATGTTGCACAAAAATACTAGAGAGAAGTTATAAGTACAATAGTCTATACCTTGAATCAAGTACAAGTCAAGAAAGGTATAGATGCTACACCTTATGATTTATGGTATGGTTATGCACCTAATGTAAAATACTTTAAATTCTTTGGAAGAAAATGTTATATACTAAAGGACAATAGGACTAGAAATTTTGATCCTAAAAGTGATGAAGGTATATTCCTAGGTTATTCCACTAAGAGCAAAGCATATAAGTGTTTGAATTCTAACACTAAAAAAGTTGTGGAAAGTGTAAATGTAGAATTGATGAATATGCATAAAATAATGAAGTTGAATGCAAGCAGGAACCTGAATATTATAGATCTTTAGTATACATGAATGAAGGAGAGCCTAGAAATTTACCTGAACTAGAGAATGATGTTGCCGAGCAATAGAAAGAATCTGTCGAGTTACAAAAAGAAGTTGTTGAGCAATACAAGGTAACTTTTGAGCAATCAGAAGAGGAAGCATAGACACAAAATGAACCTAGTGTGAATTTGCAAGATGAATCTGAAGAACAAAAGCAAGAAGAAAGGAGACCATAGCCTAAGTTAGCAAAATATGTGAGACGACATCATAAACTAGATCAAATCATTGGAGCAAAAGATTCAGAAGTCATGACAAGAAGCAAGTTGAAAATTTATACATGTTTATTATGTGAATTTAAGCCCAAATCAGTGAAAGATGTTTTGGATAATGAAGAATGGATTCAAGCCATGAATGAAGAAATTGATAAAATAGAGAAGAACAAAACTTGGACACTAGTACCTAGACCAAAGGACAAGAATGTTATTGGAACCAAGTGGGTATTTAGAAATAAGTTGAATGAGCATGGAGAAGTCACAAGAAAAAAGGCTAGATTGGTATGAAAAGGATATGCACAAGAAGAAGGCATTGACTATGGAGAGACATTTGCCCCAGTTGCTAGATTGGAAGGAGTTAGAACTCTACTTGTATATGCAGCTTACAAAGGATTCAAAGTGTATCAGATGGATGTTAAATCAGCATTTTTGAATGGAATATTGGAAGAAGAAGTATACATTGAACAAACTAAAGGATTTTTTGATTCAAACAAGAAGAATATGGTTTGTAAGCTACACAAAGCACTGTATGGATTAAAACAAGCCCCTAGAGCATGGCATGAAATATTACATAATAATTTGGTCAAAATTGATTTTACAAGGACAAATGACAACAATAATCTATACTTAAAATTTGAAAAAGGTAAAGGGATATTGTTAGCTGAAATATTTGTTGATGATATCATATTTGGAGGTCAAATTTCTTTATGCCAAACATTTGCAAATAAAATGCAAACTGAATTTGAGATGTCTATGTTTGGAGAGACCAAATTTTTTGTTGGTTTGCAATTTTATCAGATGAAGAAAGGTATCTACATTACCCAATCTAAATCTATCAAGGAGACATTGAAAACCTTTGCATGGAAGACTCAAGACCAGTAAGTACACCCATGGTTACTAGATAGAAACTATTAAAGACTGATGATACAACATAATTAAATCAAACCTTGTATAGGTCAATGATTGGGAAGCTACAATATGTTTTTCACAACAGACTAGATATTGCAGTAGCAATTGGGATTGTTACCATATTTTCTGCAAATCCTAAAGCTAATAAGATGATGGCAATGAAAAATATACTAAGATATATGAAAGGAATAGAAGATTATGGATTGTATTATAAGAAGAATGATAAGTTTGAACTAAAAATTTATACTGATGCACATTGGGCAAGCAATGTGGATGATAGAAAGAGTACAAGTGGTGGCACATTCTTTCTAGGAAAGAGGTTAGTCTCTTGGAAAAGAAAGAAAGAAAATTTCATTTCTCAATCTACAACAGAAATTGAATATGTAGCAGCAACAATTAATTGTTCAAACATAGTGTGTATCAAGCAATTATTGAAAGGTATGAAGCAAGAGATCACTGAGCTAGTTGTTATTTTATGTGATAACATAAGTGCTATCAATATATCAAAGAATCATGTGATGCACACTAAGACCAAGCATATTTCTATCAAGAATCATTACTTGAGAGAGCTAGTTCAAGACAAAGAAGTGAGATTAGAATATGTGAATACAAAGGAGCGGTCAGCAGATACATTTACTAAAGCTTTACCTAAGGATGCACATGAGTATCTGAGAGGTAAATTAGGGGTGATTCTCATATTTGAGGCTAACTAAGATCAAATAGAGTGATTGCATCAAATGTATTACCCAAAATATCTGACAAATTGATGCAAGGAGGTCACACTTTAGGAGTTGCCTAAAGTTGTGAAGAGTGAAGCACAAGATGTTGATGACAGAGGGAGCATATAGTTTAGAAACCTGACATAGAGATATCTACATGTGAAGATGAATTACTTTGGCATTGTTTTCAAAGAGGGAGATAAGACTAAGAGGGAGATACACTAAGTTATAAAGAGAGAGATCTATCCAAGAGGGAGTTGATATTTGCATTGGAAGAGAATCAGAATGAAGCTAAGAATGTTAATGAAAATTTGTTAATAAAACACACTTTTTGGATTGTATGGTAACTATGCATGTGGTGTTTCCATCAATGACAAAGAGGGAGATTGTTGGAAGCTAAAATTGAAACAATTTTTATATTGTCATTGATGTCAAACCTTAACTGGTAAGACATTTGCTACCTAGTAAAGTGTCATATCATTTGATTGATGAAGAAGATTTGAAAAGAGGAGATAACAAGAAGACCTAGTGAAATGGTTGAGTTATGAGAAACTACAATGGGTACTTGATTAGTTCAAAAATTGATAAGATAATGTGTTGTTTATCTTTGACACTAAGTGAGGCAAGGAAGACTAAAAGCTTAGCCTTGACCGAGAAAAAGAGTAGAATATTAAGGAACTTAAGTTTAAGCTAAGTGATGCTAGTGTTGACTGAATTCCAATACATGCTAAGTTATATAGTGCTGACTGAGAGCTAGTATTTACCAAGTTATCTAGTGATGACTGAGCAGAAGAACACAGTGATGACCGAGTGTCAATATTTTACAGTTTATGAAAGAATTGAGATTCCCATCCCACATAGTTGAATTCTTGGGATATGTAAAGTGTGTTGAAGATAAGGACAAATGACCTGGAGCATTTAATGAGAATTTAATATATGATTAACCATTTCTATACATGGATTCAAGAAGTAGTTTTGAGAAGTATCTAGAAAGATAGAAGGAGAATGAAATGTTGGAAGGATTAGTTGAATCTGACCAAACCCTATGATCTACAGTGATGATTAAATGGAAAAAGATCAAGCCACCTACTTATAGAGGTATAAGATTAACCTAATTGCAGGTTATGGAGAGAGAGGTTGATTTAGTTGATTGACTATTCTAATCAGAAGGATAAGAAGAGAAGTAAAGAACTGTGAAGTGGTGATTGCTTGAAGGATTTCCAAGAAGATCAGAGAGATAGAGATGATAATGAAGGCAAGTCAGTTGATCAACATTTGAGCTAAAGTGGATATGTATTTGTAAAGTGAGTTGTATGTTTCAGATCAAAAGTATTGTTACTTTCTAACCAATGTATTAGTTAAAATCCTTTAATCAAGGTTGACCCAACAGTCATTTTTTAAATCCTTTAATCAAGGTGACATTCTAATGGAATGATCTTAAGTACTCTAACCGGGCCACTCCTTACAGGGTGATTAAATCCTTTAATAGGGTCGCACCTAACAATGTGTATTGCAACCTTTAACAAGGTTGGCTCCTCACAGAGCTCACTTTAGAAGAGTGAAAATTTGGTAGCATGTTACTGGTGGTTTTTCCCAAATTGGGTTTCCACATTAATTCCTGGTGTCATACTTGTGTGAATGATATTTGATTTTTTTATTGTTAAGATTTTTATATTTTGGAAGTTGATTACTTTAGGGTAGTGGACTACAAGTTTATGTTACTAATCATATGTTATAGAGACCGAGTGGATTGTTGAGTAGATCTAAGTTGGTTGAAGTGTTTAAAAGTTCAATTGGTACATCTAGACCTGGGGATAATTGATTTACCCTCCCTCTTAGTTATTCTAAATCATTCTCATAGTTGGGCTACTGCCAACACAAAGAACATAAATTTTCATCCTAGGACCGAGCACATTGATGTTTAGTATCATTTTGATAGAGACATGGTTGAGGATAACAGGGTGAAGCTAGATAAGGTAGAGACTTTGATGAATGTTGCAGATTCATTAACTAAGGTTGTGAACACAAATAATTTCATATGGTGTTCAAATTCTATTTCCCTCATGGACCCTAGAAATTGAACTATGGTGTAGATACTCCCTTTGCTCTTCCAAGGAGTTTGACAAGTGGGAGATTTTTAGGAAAATGTGTCTCAACCTGCATTTACATGTGGTTACTATTTTAGGTTTGAGCAGGATTTTTCCCTATGCTTTCCCCAAAGTTTCAGATGGGTTGGATAAGCATGCTAGTAATTTTTTGTTGCAAGATTATGTCCAATTTTGGAGATATTAAAGTTTCATTTTTTGGAAATTGTTTAAAAAAATGAATTCAATTTTAGAGGCTTTAGAGGCTCTGAATAAGACCAAAAATTTGGGTAAATGGAATGGTTTTTTCAAGGTTATAGAATCACATCGCAATCTTTCCAATGCTTTGAATGGTTCATCAATTAGATACTTGGTTTGAAAGTTATGACCTTTGGAAGTTAGGTATCCATAAATAGGATATATAAAAATTTGTTGATAACATGAATGAGCTATAAAAGGGAGTTACATGTGTTGGTGTCTGTATTGACACCTCATAGGGAATCTTTGTTTGGAGATGAGATAAGTACCACTTTATACATGATTTTTAGACCATGGTTTTGTAATACCATTTGATAGTTTATTGTATTGCATCTCCTATATATTAGGTGCTTCAGATGGAGGGTGTGTGTAAGAGTCTTATATATATTAAGTTAGCTCTTGATCTTTGTTTTATGATACTAATGAGAGAAGCTTGATATACAAGTATTTAATTTTTTATTGATTTTTTAATAATAGATTGGGTGGATTTTGGAGTGTGGGGTTTTTTTTCTCTTGAAAGGGTTTTCTGCATGTAAATCACTGTGTTGTGGTATGCATGTTATTTTATGTTATTTTTTTTATAAATATTTGAGAATTTTTTTACATTACTCTCTCCTTAAGGTTATGGAATTTGTGTCGCTACTTGATTTCCTTACAAGTGGTATCAGATCCTAATCACATTTGGTTTTAGTTGTGGGTTTTTAAGTTTTAAAAAATAATTCATATTTGAGTGGTATGTTGTGTTGGTTTCCAAATAAACATATTGAAAATCATATGAGCTTGCCTACTCAGTTATGAGATCTTCCAAGTGACTTGGAAAACAAATGGGAGTGATCAATTATGATCCTCCTCCCCTGCACTTTAGGCTCTGTAGAACCAAGGTGGATGGGCCTATACCTTAACCTAATCTCTAGGTTCATGGTTTTTGTAGTAGATAGAAATGTTTATAAAACTTGAGTGATCTCTCAAGATGGAAAGTGAATTCTTGAGACAGATCAAACTATGAATATCACAACTATTAAATATTTGATGCTGCTTTATAATAGTGTATTTCTTTTAATTGAATAAATGTGTAAATGAATGATTTGTTGTGTAAATGAGTTATAAAACATAAATATGATTATTGAGTGGAAATGCCCTGAAGTTACTTGATTAAAGCACCTTAAACTTGTATTAGACCAGTGCCTTTATCCTATGAGAGTATTATCAATTCAACTTAAAATGATCCTATGTATAACCATGTGAGATGAATTTAACAACTTACTTCTTGATTAAGACCATCACCCCAAAGGCATCTATATGCATAATAATTTAAATATGTTGTTATGGTTAGTCTTATGGATTTTCACTTCTTTACAAAAGACCAATAAGACAGAGTGAAGCCTCGATAACCAATATTCAAACTGAAACTAATTCAAATTATTATTTCATAAGATAACACATTGAATCATCTAATGAAAGAGATTATCACAAAGAATTGATCAAATTAAAACAAGGAAAATACCACCAAGAATGAAAGAACAACTAGAATTATATTGAAATAACTATGATTAAATCCAAGTGAATACAAACTGTGTAAGTGTTCTTCTCTAGTCGTGCATCTTCAAGAGACAAGACCAAACTACATTGTAAAAAAATTATATCTTTGGTTATATTTCTCTCTTTTGACATCAAAATGATCCCCTATATATAGACAAGGATTCAATTTTGGTGAAAAGGTATACCCTTTCACAAAGACTTGTAACTTCTCAACGAAAAAATAAACAAATTGTCGTAACAAACTGGTCACATAAAAATTCATTGAGACAACATTTTGAAATTTTTAGTCACAAGGAATAATCCCTCAACAACTTTCCACATCTCTTGATATGATCTAAGCAATTCTTCAGGGGCATGTGTATCTATATCATATATGATATCCCTAACTATGATCTCCAGTACGACGAAGAATTCCATCTGCAATATTTGCATCCTTTTGTTCCACGAATCCTTCCATACTCTTTGTCACTAACAAGATCCTGCAAACATAAAAATAAGGGAATCAAATATTAATTTAGGAAAATAAAAACTTACCTATAATTAGGGAATATTCATAGAATGATTTGCATTCCTTCTTAGCAATCATAGTAATGATTTATTCTAGTTATGTATCAACTTCTTCTTTCTCATTATTACTAGAGATGCTCAAGGATTTCTTACCATGGACTGAGGCTTTGAAGGTTGTTTCCATTTTAGGTTCTGTCTTCAATTTTGATATCTCAAATGTTGATATTTTGCTGATCAAAGTTTCTCTTTTGAAGTCCTTTGAGAATTGCATGGTTTCATCCAAGATGTTTATCTTTCTTTCATAATCTGTTGTCAATGTAGTCATCAGTTTGTCCATTATGCAATCCTCTGAAATTTCTCCACCATTGTTCCTGATTCCTGTGACTGCTTCATTAATCCTCTGATTGTAAGCTCTGATGTTTTCTTTAGGTAGCATCTCTAAATTGTTGTATCTTTTATTCCATGTCTTTCTGCGCGCATTCTTGGCTTGGATATCTCCTTCAAACATGTCTTCTAGGTATTTCCAAATTGAATATGCTTTGTCTGCCTTCTTGATCTCAGAAAATTCATTGTTAGATAGGGCACTGATTAGGGCTTCTTTGGCAATTGCATTTTGGGTGAATAATTCCTTTTGTTTATTAGTAGAGTCTTCTTCTGCAAGGTCTTTCAAGGTGGGAACATTAATTGCATGAGTAGAAATCTCATAAATCTCAAAACCAATGCACTGAAGATGTGTTATTTTTTTCTTCCAGTCAAGATAATTCTCTTCATCAAACTTAGGACTCTCTTTCCTGAAGTATGTCATTGGATCTACCTTAAGCTGTTAGGCTTTCTCTCCAAGGCACTTGGCTCTGATACCAATTGTTGGAATAGTCCCAAGGGATAACTGAGAGGGGGGGGG
>MU221604.1:138143-202932 GCA_018584345.1 Thuja plicata
TAGAAGATCTTACAACCCTATTAGGAGTTGATCTTTACAATGCAATAAGTATAGTGACCTAGTTAAGGGTCAGACCCTATTAGGAGTCTTTTACAAATAACCCTGTTAGGGGTGAGGACTCACTGTCCAAAAGCTCACTGCTAAAATGATGAAGGCTACAACCTTTAGTAAAATAGATATACACTATATCTGATAATGAACTGTTTGAGTAGACCTACTGTCCTGATCAGTTCAAATGTATTGTATGCACTTACTGTTTCTTCACATAGATATTTGATTGATGAATGAAATGGCTTACAGTCCCAAAAAAATTAGCATTTTGTTCTATTCTTTTTTTTTTCTCTTTTCTTATCATTCACACTTAGCGATCATAAAATGAACTTCTAAATGTATCTTCTCCAAAAGATATGAACACGTCGGCTATAGGAATCCCTTCAATGCTTCTCTTGTTAGCTGAACTAAGCACGCAACATAATTAGAACCATGCAAATCAAAATGAATAGACTCACCGATTCACATAGTCGCCTCCACCAAAATTATCCAAATGTCATGCTTTGGATGAAACACGATTAGCACCTTTGGATAATTATCTTTTACTCATAACTAAACATGAATCTGAACACACATATCCCATAGATAGGCACAACTGAATAATTAATAAAATTACTGTCAGCTTCCTGAAAACAATCTTCTGAAACTTGTGTTGGTAAACAGTGTAACATAACCCAACTATTACTGAACATCTGAGGCTGCATATATGTACATGGTATAGTGGCTATATCTGAAACATAAAAACAACCACACAAGGCTTCCACATATCTGTACTAAAAAGTGAATACAGTACATTGTTCAATACTATATGTTGTTATCAATGACAAACATACAGTCAACTATTTGCACAAAGGCAAATCTCCAACACTATTAACATTTCAAAGAACCCTGTGATACATACTAAGACTATGTATATTGCAATAAAGTATCATTTCTTGTGAGAATTGGTTCAGGACAAGGAAGTAAGGTTGGAATATGTGAATAGTAAAGAACAAATTGCTGACATATTCACAAAACATTTACCTAATGATGCATTCTTATATCTTAGAGGAAAGCTAGGGGTGATTCCCCTAACTGAGGCTCACTAAAGCACAAATTAGTGTGCATCAACTGAGCTAAAGTGAAGATCTAACAAGTTGATGTAGATTTTCAGAGATTATTTTACATGAATCAGTACATCAGGTACATTAAAACTTCATTAGATGGTGTCTTTGGCATTGGATGTCAAAGAGGGATAGATTATTGATGTCATTCCAAAGAAATCAGTATATCAAAGGGAGAAATTTTATTAGAGACAGAGATTGATGTAAGAGGGAGAAATATGTATATCAGTGATTGCAAAGATAGAGGGAGTTTTGTGGACGAGAATCAGAATGAAGCTAAGGACATTATAAATTTTTATTCTTCTTTCTGTTGTTATTCTTTGTATAATGACATGTATTTTCAATAAATGCTAAAGAGGGAGATTGTTGAAAACAATTATTCAATTTTGTATTTTCATTGATGTTACACAAATGTAGTGATGTTACACAAATTTCTAAACCTAACCAAGCACAGTCAATGTATGTCGAGGTCTCTTGGGCATTGAAGAAGACTTCAGTATCAGCCAAGTGATCTGTTGTGTTAACCGAGCTCTATTGGTTAATGAATGAAGTTTTGTATTTAACTAAGTTCACTCAGGAAATACAGTAAGTTTAGTTTCAGCCGAGTAATGGTCAGGCATCAAAGTATTACAGTGTTAATCGAGTTATGCATTTAGTGTCAGCCGACTAACATCATTTTACACTTTATGGTTAATTAGTTAATTGCAGCCGACATATTTGAGTTTTATTGTTTATTTGGAAGGGTATTCAAGCTGACTTGATAAGGCCTATCATATATATACAAGGTCAAGTTTGGATTGAATGTGTGTAGAGTTTTTGATATGAAGAGTGAAGATGAAGTAAGCGGGAATTTTGATTAAGGACAGAATATCCAGACCAAGCTGCAAAAGAATATTTGATCAATGAGGATCTTGTTAAAGCCAGAACAAAGATCTGAATTTGTAAAGTCATTTTCTTCTTTAATAAGGTCAACTCATTGTTACTCTCTAACAATTGTAGCAGTGATCCAAATCTCTTAACATAGTACACCTAACAATCTTTCATAAATCCTCTCAGAAGGTGGCATTTCTACATTGAAGGGTTTTGAACACCTCTAACAAGGCCACTCCTAACAGAGTGATTAAATCCTCTAATAGGGTCACACCTCACAGTGTGTTTTCTAACCTTTAACAAGGTTGGCTCCAAACATGGCTCACTTTAGAAGAGTGAAAAATTGTAACTAGTTGCAATTGGTGGTTTCCACAAATTGGGTTTCCATGGTAAATCTTGGTGTCATTTGTGTACATGTTATTTTATTTATGCTTCTACACTTAATATGTTGGATGATATCAGTTTTGGTTACTGATCATGCTGTTGATATTCATGTTTTGTCACTGATGTCAACATATATTTTTATAGAGAAGATAGACTGGATAATTGACTGGAAGGAGCGTACAAACACTGTACGAATGATCAAAGTTGGATTTATGTAGAAGGATGTGTGCTGAACTTATTCCTAAGGTCTCTTGGCTTTATGTTGCATATTGTGGATGTTACAGTTGATTTGGTGAAGACTGGTTTCTGAACTGTAACTGTGATTCTGGACAGAGCAGGTCTCTTTGTTTCGGGTATATCTTTCTGGTGAAGATATTTGAGATGATGCAAGCTCATTGATGGACAATCAACATATGTTGGAATAATGGGTTGAGTTTGATTGTTTTCTGGCTACTAGTGACGTCATTTATGGTGTGTATTCTGGAGAAGCCTTATTGGCTGGCCGACTTCAGACATGTAGCGTGTGAAATTAATTGTGAGCATGGATTGGGGATATGGAAGCATAATTGATGGATTGTAATTGATGTTTACTTGTTATAGGTATCATGTGTATCTTAGCAAGGGGTAGAATAATTATTTTTGTATTGGAAAGCCTTAATTGGATGACCTAATTAATTATTTGTGTATTAGGAAAGCTTAACTGGCCGACCTAATAAATTATTGTAAGAGGGTATATATGAGTGATCTTTTCTTTTTAAAAGATGTGACAGAGAAAGAAAAGAAGAAGTGAAAAGCTGTGAGGCTTGTTTGGCTGCTGGATGTAGAGAAGAGTTTATGAGAAGAATACTTCATTGGAACTAACCAAGCAAAGATAGTTTCTATCAGGCAGGTCATTGGATTGTGTATTTTCTGTATACACTTGATTCAGATTGTAAATCCTTGAGGGTGGATTTAACCTTCTTTGGGCAGTACTGTGCCTTGGCAGTGAACCTACTATTTTCTTTGGCTCCTAACAGGGACAATGTACTGTAATGTTGTAAACAAGCTCCTAACATGGCTAATATATTTTAATAGGGATACTATACTCTCAGTACATTATTTGTGGGTGTTAATTACCACTGGGGTTTTACCTTTAACAGGGTTTCCTTATAAAAAAATATTGTGTTATGGTGTTGGCATTTACTGTGTTATCATTTACATTTGCAAATTTGATTTATAAAGTTTAATAATCTATACTACAAATGATTCACCCCCCTCTTAGTTGTCTTGTGTACTATTATTCCTAACAATTGGTATCAGAGCTACTAGTCCTCGGAGAGAAAGTTTACCATCTTGAGGTGATCCTAAAGATGACTTAGTATAGGAAGGATAGTCCAAAGTTTGATCCTAAAAACTTTGACAGTTGGTAGAATAAGATGAGAACAAACTTGCTATGTCTAGGAATTGATTACTGGATGATAACTAAGAAGAAATAGAAGGTAGCGACTGAGGATGAATTAGAGAAATCTACTGAAGATGAAAAGAAGTTATTTTCATGCAATCTAGTTGCAAAGGAATCTTTGATCAGCACACTATCAGAAGGAGAATTTACTGAAGTAAAAGACTTGGACTCTGCATATGAAATCTGGACAAGACTGGAAGCACTATATGTTGGAGACAAGTTTACAAAGAAAGAAAAGTTACAGAACTGGAATACAAAGATGGAATCACTAAAGATGAGAGAAGATGAGAACATCAGAGCATATGCATAGAGAATTACTGAAGTGCTTAGTGGTATTAGGAACTTTGGAGGAACTTACAGTGAGGAAGAAGTGATTGCAAAGATACTCAGATCTTTAACACCTACATATAGAACTAAAGTTTAGGCTATAGAGGAGATCATACCTTTGACACCGAACTTCACCAGAGAGATTTTGATTGGCAAGCTAACTACATTTGAGGCCGCGGAATTGGGAGACACTTTACCTAAATTTGAGTCAGCATTCAAGGCAACCATGCACAATAACAAAAGGATCTTACCTGGAAATGAAAGCATGAGAAGTAGTGACTTAAGAGAAGAACTTGAGCCTATGCTGATGAATGCGAACAAATACAAGAAGAAGAAAGGAAGCTAAATGAATTTGTGGCATAAATTGCCAGAAGAGAAAAGAGAGGTAAGGGTAAATTTGATGGCACATTACCATTGAAATATTTTTCATGTAACAAGATTGGTCATTTTGTATCTAGATGTCCTACAAGAATTCCAAAGCACAAACCTAAGTTTTTCAAGTCTAAGTACTTAAAGAAAAAGGAATTTTATTATGCTAGTGAGGGTATATCTAATGATGAGGATGATGACTATGATGAAATTTGATTTATTTCTATTAAGGATGATGAACCTATGCATGAAGAAAAATCCTTAGTATCCCGAGTTGAAAAGAAATCTAAATGGGTCATAGATAGTGGTTGTTCACATCATATGACTGGAGACAAAAACAAGTTTGTGAGTTTGAAAAGACATGATGGTGGTGTTGTTAGATTTGGTGATAATACTCCTAAACTTACTATTGGAGTTTGATCTATTTCTTTGGATGGAAAGACTAACAGTGACAATGTATTACATGTTGATGGACTTAAGCATAATTTGTTGAGTGTTGGACAACTAGTGGACAAGGGTTATCAACTGAACTTCATTAATGGGAAATTTTATATCAAGAGTAAAATAGAAGACTTGATAGCATTTGGTACTAAATCCAGAGGTAATGTATTTGAACTGAACACATTTGAAGCTTCTTGTTTTATTGCGAAGGTTGATGACAGTTGGTTATGGCACATAAGATTTTGTCTTGTTAATTTTGATAACATTGTGAAGGCAAGTATGAAAAAAGAAGTAAGAGATCTACCTAGGATTGTAAAGCCATCTAACACTGTGTAGATAATGTGTTATGGGGAAACATACTAGAAACACTTTCAAGAGCAAAGCTTATTCAGCAAAAGGGAAGTTAGATCTAGTACATACATATCTGTGTGGTCCTACAAGAACAAGATCATACTATGGTGAAAGGTATTTTATAATTTTTGTTGATGACTTTTCTAGAATGATGTGGGTTACATATTTGAGAGAGAAATCTAAAGCATTTGACAAGTTCAAGTTATTCAAGGCAAAAGTTGAGAATGAATATGGTTTAAAGATGAATTGTTTGAGATTAGAGAGAGGAGGAGAGTTTACATTAGAGCTATTTAATACATACTGTGAAGAAAAAGGAATACAAAGACAAACTTTAACCCCTAGAACTCCACAAAAAGAAGGTATAAACTATGAAGAAACATTTGATCTTGTTGCTAGATTGGAAGCTGTAAGACTATTCCTTGCTTATGCTGCACATAAAGAATTTAAAGTGTATCAGATGGATGTGAAGTCAGCATTCTTGAATGGTGATCTAGAAGAAGAAGTGTACATTGAGAAACCTAATGGTTTTCCTTTGACAGATGATGAAAATATGGTTTACAGACTAAAGAAGGCAATGTATGGATTGAAACAAGCACCAATGGCATGGTATACAAGACTGGACAAATAGCTAATTTGTCTTCATTTCAGAAAAGGTAATGCAGATAGTAATTTGTATTTGAGAATTGATGAAGATGGAATCTTAATTATAGAAGTTTTTGTTGATGATATCATTTTTGGAGGCAATGATAAAATGAGTAAGAAGTTTGCTAAAGAAATGGAGAATGAATTTGAAATTTCAATGATTGGTGAGATGAAATTTTTTCTTGGTTTGCAAATTAATCAGAGTAAGAATGTCATTTTTATATCTCAGACCAAGTATCTTAAGGAAATGTTGAAGAGATTTGGAATGGGAGATTGTAAACCTGTGGGAACACCTATGGTGACAGGAAACAAACTAACTAATAGTGATGCAAAGTGTTGTTAAGACTAACTACATATCAATGATTGGAGGTCTACAATATCTAACACACACTAGACCAGATATTACCAATGCAGTTAGAATTGTGGCTAGATATCAAGCAAATCCTAAAGAGACACACTTTGCTTCTGTAAAAAGAATTTTAAGATATTTGAAAGGGACAATAGAATATGGATTATGATATGAAAAATATGATGATTTTACATTGCAGGCTTTTACTGATGCTGATTGGGAAGGTAATGTGGATGATAGGAAGAGTACAAGTGGTGGTTCATTTTTCCTTGGGAAAAGGCTGGTTTCTTGTTTAAGCAAGAAGAAGAACTGTATTTCTCAATCTACTACTGAGTCAAAGTATGTTGCTGCTGCAATAAACTATTCACAAGTCATTTGGATGAAACAAATGTTGAAAGACATTGGAATAATTTTCAAAGAACCAGTGGTTATCCATTGTGATAACACCAGCATAGTGAATATATCAAAGAATCTTGTATTGCATTCAAAGACTAAACATATTTCTATTAAGTATCATTTCTTGAGGGAGAAGGTAGCAGATAAAGAGATTAAACTGGAGTATATTAGCACCAAGGAATAGATAGCAGATATATTTACTAAAAAAATTCCAAAAGATGCTTTTGAATACCTCAAAGGCATGCTTGGGTTGATGGCCCCTCCCAGTGGTAACCAAAATGATGCAGATGTGCATCAGTCTAGTGGATCTCAGAGCTATATCATTATCTGGACTTGATGTATGGATCTACTCCTTAGGGGGAGTGATCACAGGAGAATACTATGGAGTACATTTGGGTGATCTTGCACCTAGCTGATTGGACATGAAGATTTGAAAAAGATACATCTTACAGAAGACTACATATGAGTTGTGGCACCCTTTTCCATTGTTTCCAAAGGGGGAAGGAATCTATGTGAAAATCCCTACTATTTTGGGGAGATTTTCTTTGAGGATATTGAGAAGATTGTATTGAGAGAGAATAATTTTGGGTTGATGCATATGGATTTTCCCATATGTTTCCATCAATGCCAAAGGGGGGGATTGTTGGATGATATCAGTTTTGGTTACTGATCATGTTGTTGATATTCATGTTTTGTCACTGATGTCAACATATATTTTTGTAGAGAAGATAGACTGGCTACTTGACTGGAAGGAGTGTACGAACACTGTACGGATGATTCAGAATGATCAAAGTTGGATTTATGCAGAATTATGTGTTTTGACCTTATTCCTAAGGTTTCTTGGCTTTATGTTGCATATTACGGATGTTACAGTTGATTTGGTGAAGACTGGTTTCTAGACTATAACTGTGATTTTGGACAGAGCAGGTCTCTGTGTTTTGGGTATATCTTTCTGGCAAAGATATTTTAGATGATGTGAGCTTACTAGTGGACAACCGACATATTTTGGAATAATGGGTTGAGTTTGATTGTTGTCTGGCAACTGGTGATTTCAATTGTGGTGTGTATTCTGGAGAAGACCTATTGGCTGGCCGACTTTAGACATGTAGTGTGTGAAATTAATTATGAGTGTGGAATGCGAATCTAGAAGCATAATTGATGGATTGTAATTGATGTTTAATTGTTATAGGTACCATGTGTATCTTAGAAAGGGGTCAAATAATTATTTGTGTATTGGAAAGCCTTAATTGGCTGACCTAATTAATTATTTGTGTATTAGGAAAGCTTAACTGGTTGACCTAATGAATTATTGTAAGAGGGTATATATGAGTGATCTTTTCTTTTGAAAAGATGTGACACAGAAAGAAAAGAAGAAGAACTGAAAATCTACGAGTCTTGTTTGGCTGCTGGATGTAGAGTAGAGTTTATGAGAAGAATACTTCATTGGAACTAACCAAGCAAAGATAGTTTCTATCAGACAGTTCACTAGATTGTGTATTTTCTTTATACACTTGATTTGGATTGTAAATCCTTGAGGGTGGATTTAACCTTCTTTGGGCAGTGTGCCTTGATAGTGAGCCTACTATTTTATTTAACTCCTAACAAGGTCTGTCTCCTAATAGGGACCGTGTACTATAATGTTGTAAACAAGCTCCTAACAGCGCTAATATTTTTTAATAGGGATACTATACTCTCAATGCATTATTTGTGGGTGTTAATTCCCACTGGGGTTTTACCTTTAACATGGTTTCCTTGTCAACAAATATTGTGCTATGGTGTTGGCATTTACCGTGTTATCATTTACATTTGCAATTTTGATTTATAAAGTTTAAAGTTTAATAATCTATACTACAACTAACTCACCCCCCCCCCCTCTCAGTTGTCTTGTGGACTATTATTCCTAACATAATCACTAAAGTTTAATGACATTTAATATCTTAAGATTGCTTTTTTAACCGAGTAACAGTAGAATATTTTTTTATTAACTGAGCAGAGTGATAATTTTGATTAAGACATTTAAGGGACTTGGATTTATTTTTGTGTTAACTGATTCACCCCTCCCCTCTCAGTTACTCAACTCATTTCCAACAATAATACCCCATAAATACCTCAAGATGAGACCATGCCCCAAATTTGGGCTCAAAACCCTAGGAACACATCACCAATAGTGATGTGTTCCCCCCTACATGGGCCAAAATTTGGTATGGGGTCCCGATCAATCAGTAAATGTAGGTTAAGTATAGATGACTCATTATAATGTTAGGAAAGGTATTTTGAGGCCATAAAAATTCAAATAGATCCTAGGAGATGAAAAGTATTTTGTGATTGGAGGAAAATTAGAGGAGGATGCTTAAAAATAAGGTCCTACCTCAATTTTGAAGAGATTAGAGGACCCATATTCAAATTAGGCATGCATTAAGTACAATTATGAGGTCCTATTATGCAATCTATAATAAAAACACACTCAAGTGAGTTCTAAACTATTATGAAATTGTAGATAACTTAGATGCTTACAATTTAGGATGATACAATTTTAACTTGATTTTGATTTTTGCGAGCATTGCATTTATGAAAAACAAAAATCATATTCAATTTGTTTGAGTTCTCATAAATCTTATAGTGTGTTGGATCTTATTTATTATGATGTGTTTGGTCCTGTAGATGTTTCTTCCATTAAAAAATAAACTTATTATGTTTCATTCATTAATGATAATAGTAGGACATGGGAATATTTTATAAATAGTAAATCCAATGTTTTTGATAGATTTGAAGAATTAAAAGCCATATTTGAATTGAAAATTGGAAGGGAACAAATGTTTGAGGACTAATAATGGTAGTGAAATATGCTCTAATAATTTTGATAGGTCTTGTAAAGATTATTGTATTCATATATAGAATAAAAATTTGTATTGTTATATCGATTGAGTTGTTATTGGCATTGATTGTCATTGATGTCAAAACCTCCATAATGACACTCTGGCAGTATCGGTTGGTTGTTGGAAGTTTTGGTTATGTACTTGTTGATTATCAGTTATGCAACAAGAGTTTTAGTTATACATAGGACAGGTTCAACATGAACATTTTTGGTGTTCCTAGTATTCATTGGTAGTGTACATTGTCCTACTCATGATCTATTTTTTTTGGTGCACTGGCATGCTTTCAGTATTCTGTTTCACATGGACCATTCTATTAGTTTCTGGTACTTTTGTTAGCTACAAAGTTTCTATAGGTATCTAGAAAGTTGTGCAAGTTCATCACATATTTTTGGTATATCAGCTACAACGTATAATGGTGATTTGTCTATCAGTGGCCACATATTTTGGTCTTGGTTGTGGTAACTCTTGGAAAATGTAATATACATTGTAACATCTTAAGTGTGACCTATATGTGGGTCGTGGTGTAGCATGTAATTGGTCTTATGTATGTCCTATATTTAGGATTGATTTTATATATTAAATGTAATTATAATTTCCTTAGCATTACAGTAGTCACACATTTAGTGTGATGTCGACATATGTATGATCGAATACTGGTATAAATAAAGGAGAACATTTTTGTATCCATGCGTGGTGTGTGAGGTGATAAAGATAGTGTGAACCTGTGGTAGTGTTGTATGTGAGAAGAGATGAAAGAACAATGATTCACTCAAGCTTACATATGGATAGCAGTGGACCAAATAGTTAGTGATCTAGTGGTGTTTGGGGTGACAGAGCTTAATTGTTAACTCTTCATGCACATTCAGATGCAAGTTTATCAATTCATATTTTTATTATATCTATCTTTATATTGGCAGTGATACTTTTCATATTTAAGGGTAGTTAGCCTGACTGGCAATGAGCCTTACCTGCAATGAGGACAACTGACAGTGAGCCTTTGTACAAATAACCTTAAATGGTGTCCCCTTAATTGGTGTTTACATTTCATGAGAATTAGCTTCTCTGTGTTTTTTCCCAATTTGGGGTTTCCACTTAAATCTTGGTTTTTTCTGTGTCGGTGTTCCTATATTTACATGTTTACATTTTTTGTGGATGGTTTATGTGCTTAACTAATAAATCAAAAATTATTATTGTTGAGGTTTAATAGTTTACCAAAAGAGTAAAAGTTTTGTAAAGTGTGTGGGAATAACTTATTCGCCCNCCCCCCCCCCCCCCCCCTCAGTTATTTGACTTGTTCAACAATTGGTATCATAGCTTGGTCCCTTGTAGATAAAGCTTAACCGCTTGAAGGAGATCTTGGTTAATTGAACAGATGGAAGGAGGATTCTACATTGAAGAATATTGGAAAATAATGATGAGTGATATTGAAGATACTGACTCAAAAAATGAGGAGCTGAAAGAAAACCTGAAGGAAGAAAATTCTTGCATCACAAAATTAAGATATCAAATTTAGAGGTTCAAAGCAAGGCACAATGAGGCCAGTCAAATCTAAAGATAGAGTTGTTGCTCTAGAAATAGAACTAAAGGAATTGAAAGATTCAAAAGATAATGATGTAGATTTGGATCAGGAACTAAAAGAGAAGATAGTTGGTCTTGAAAGGAAACTGGATGAAAAAACACAAAGGGAAGAAGCTAGATTGAAATACAAGTCAAAGAATGTTTGGTTAGAAAGAATTGAATTTGAAATGGAAATAGACTGAAGAAAAATTCAAGGAGATAATCAGAAAGAGTTCAAAAAAAAATGAAAAGATGGAATTGGAACTGAAGAAGCTGGGATCAAAAGCAAAGGCTTGTGAGAGAAGTACTATCTTGGATCAATTATTATCCTCTTAAAAAGGTTTTATCAGTGAATAGTCAAATAAAAATAAATATGATGCAAAGGTCGAGGTAACAAGTGAGGTCAAAAACCAGAACACATCTACAATAAGGCCTCTGGTAAGACAACTAAATTCTCAAAGGTATTTATGTTTCAATGGTTTTTGTTATATTTGCAACAAATTTGGCCATAAGCTAGTAGATTGTAAAATGAGAAAGGTTTATAAGATTCAATGCTTCAATTCTCATAAAATTTGTCATAAATAAATTCAATGTAAGAGTCAAGGTTCAGACCAGGAATAGAAGTATGAATGGTTAATGTCTTTCAAGTAAATTTCTATGTATGGCATAATTTTGGTCACAAGGCTAGTCAGTGCAGATCTAAATTTCACTCGGTGAGATATGGAAAAAGAAATGTGAAGAAGAAGAAGAAGAAGAAGAAGACAGACAGACAAACTGGTCATTATTCAAAATTATGCAGATCTAAAAATGTTTTGGTAAATAATGGAAATGATAATCATGATGTAGAATCTAGTGGAGCTTAGAAAAAAATAGAATGGAGGAAGAAATCAGATGTTGTAGAAATTTCATCAATACCGAATCCTAGTAATAGCTCTACCGACAACTCAATTGAACGCTTGGGCTCAAGGGGAGTACTCAACATGCTAATTCATAGACTCCTCTACCATGAGGTGATACTAGTTAGACACTTGCGTGTCTCTCATATGATGATTGGATGGTAATAAATGTCGTTATTGATTGATTGATGTGATGCACACAAAGCGGTTGAGTTGTGAATATTTAAATTTTGGCAGGAAACATAATTGTGATGTTTCATGGCTTTAAAGGTAGATCTTTTGAAACATTTGGTACTATAGCGCGAAAGGAAAATTGAAAACTTTCAAAGAGCATGTGGAATAATTTTTAGAGTTTATAGCATCCATGTTTTTTGTTGCGTGTCCATGGAGAAGAAGATGAGAAGTTTGAAATAAAGGAGTTTGATCACAGTCGTATAAAACAATTGGAATTTGGATTGCCTATGGAGCATAGGCAGAGAATAAAAAATATTGGGCTTGATATCTAGGGTGAATTTTTGTGGTGTAATGATAGAGATTTTATTCTCTTTTTGAATTTTCGTGGTGTAATGAAACCTTAATGCTTGACAAACCATATGTGATATCAAAGGAATTAATCGAGGCAGTTACCAGGTTGTGCAGTGTTGGAGAATTACCTAGAAAGAAGTCTATTAGTTATCAGGAGGTATAAGATCTTAGGGAAATTATTTGTGATCAACGTGCATTTCTTATAGATACCATTAAATATCCAATTATAAGGTGTGTTTCTTATGGTGTCTCCTAAAAATAGTTTCAAAATCATGAGGGTTCGACTTATGCTTTAGTTGTGTATATTTCATGCAAGACAGTGAAGGAGAATGTGCAAAAGATTTGTGTAAAATGTTAATGGACAACTTCCTTGAGAATTTAAAAATGTCATTCAAAGATGGATATGCATTTAAATTTGGTTTTTTGTTGATGTGATTGGTATTCTACTTTGTGAAATCTTTACCAAAGAATGAGAACTTTGAGTGGAGGATTGGCATTCCTGTCAGTAAGTATATTTATAGAAATCTGAGTTTCTTGGAGGATAGTGTGAGTGTGTGCAAGGAATAATTTTCTAATTACATGTTAATATTTTTTTTGGGCCGGTTATTTCTGGTGCTATGTTTATAAGTCATTGTGACAAGGGTTACTCCTCTATTCAAAAGTATTTGGAAGAAGATTTTGTTGGTTCATTCCCTGAACTGAAGAATTTGAGGACTAATGATAAAGGAAAATAAATAGTTACAATTTCAGAAGATGAGGAAGAAGATGAGGAGGAAAATATTGCAAGAAAGATGGAAGTTGAAGAAGAGGAAGAAAATATAGAGAGTTATGTGCCCTCTCTGGGAAAGTTTGTGCGTATGGATTTGAGTATGGTGATAAATATGTTGGAAAAAGATGAGTATGGAAACCTTGATGGTTTGTGGACCGAATGTTCTTTCGAGGACAAGAATATGGTGATAGATTTATTGACTAATCATTAGATCTATAAAAAGATTGTTGTTTCCAGTGTGTCTGGTATGTTACCGGAAAAGTTAATCATGAATGTTCAGATTAAGTTGTTTCGGTTTGGATCATAATACCTGATGGTGGAGAATTCCATTGTGAAGAAGTGTGAGAATGAAAAACAGAGACTTGCTAGAGTTATCGGTGAGATGAAGAAGTGTGTGAAGGAGATTGAAGACATTTACAGGTATTGTCTTTGGTGGCCTGCCACTGTAGACAATTTTAGAGGATAGAGTGAAGTGATTGAGAGGGAATTGAATGATCTTGGAAAGTCATATGAATTTTTAAAGGATCAAGATGGAAAACAAAGAATTAGAGTTGGTGAACTTCAAACAGAGTGGATGTTGCTGCAAAGATAGAGAAGAGATATAATAAAAAAAAATTGGCTAGTAAGAGACATGATTGAGGTTTGGTTGGGGTTTTCTTCTGGCATCCTAATTTATGTAGAGGATTTTGTGTAGAGGTTTCATTCCTTTGATTGGATGAAGTCATTCGGCGGGCTGGTGGATTATGTCATTTTGTGTGCTCGGATGGAGGAAAAAATTTCTGAGTGGGAGAAGGATTTTCCTATTCGGAATGAGAGGTACAAAAAGGTATTTTTTGTGAAGACTATTGTATTACTTTGAGTTTAATTTTTTTTATTTTTTGGCCCTTTTCCATTATGGCAAAAAGGGGGAGCGAAAAGGAGTATACATGTTGCATTTACTCAAGGGGAGTTTTTGTTGCTTTAGTGTGTTGCCATCAATGCCAAAGGGGGGTATTTTTAGACTTATTGAGTTGTGGTTGGCATTGATTTTTATTTGTTTCAAAACCTCCATACCGACACTCTTGCAGTATTGGGTTATTATTGGCAGTTTTGGTTAATGTACATGCTGATTATCAGTTATGCAACAGGAATTTTGGTTATATACAGAATAGGTTCAGCATGAACATTTTTGGTGTTCTTGGTATTTATTGGCAGTGTACATTATCCTACTTATGATCTATTTTTTTGGGTGCACTGACATGCTTTCAATATTTTATTTCACATGGACTATTCTATTGGTTTCTAGTGCTTGCATTGGTTAAAAAGTTTCTACAGGTATATAGATAATTGTACAAGTTCATCAGATGTTTTTGGTATATCGAGTACATCGTATAATGGTGATCCATCTATCAGTGGCCACATCTTTTTGTCTTGGTTGTGGTATCTCTTGGAAAATTGAAGATACATTGTAACATCTTAAGTGTGACCTATCTATGGGTCATGGTGTAGCATGTAATTGTTCTTATGTATATCCAATATTTAGGATTGATGTTATGTATTAAACGTAATTGTAATTTCCTTAGCATTGGGGTTGTCATATGTTTGGTGTGAATCTGACGTATGTATGATTAGATAGTGGTATAAATAAAGGAGAAAATTTTAGTATCCATGTGTGGTGTGTATGGTGTGTGTGGTGAAAAATAAAGTTCAAACATGTGGTAGTGTTATATGTGAGCAGAGGTGATAGAATGAAGATTCACTCAGTGCTTACATAATGATAGCAGTGGACCTGATAGTTGGTTATCTACTAGTGTTTGGGGTGACAGAGCTTAATTGTTGAACTTTTTATACATATTTAGATGCAATTTTATCAGTTCATATTTTCATTATATCTATCTTTATATTGGTAGAAAACCTTTTCATATTTAAGGGTAGTTAGCCCGACTGGCAGTGAGCCTTACCTGCACCGATAAAAACTAGAGTGAGCCTTTACACAAATCACCTTAACTGGTGTCACCTTAACCGATGTTTATATTTCATGATAATTAGCTTCTCTGTAGTTTTTTCTAGTTTGGGTTTTCCACCTAAATCTTGGTGTTCTCTGTGTTGGTGTTCCTGTGTTTACATATTTACATTTTCTATGGATTTTTTATGTGGTTAACCAATAAATCAGAAGTTGTTACTATTGAGGTTTAATAGTTTACTGACAAAGTAAAAGTTTTGTAAACTGTGTGGGAATAACTGATTCACCCCCCCTCTCAGTTATTCAGATTTTTCAACATGTATTCCACACTAAAAAATGGATTTGTTAAAAGAATTAACTAGACATTGTTGGAGACAGCTAGGAGTATTTTGAGTGGTGCTAGGTTAGAACAAAGGTTGTGGGTTGAATTTTTTCCATTGCTTGCTAACTAATTAACACATCTCCTACATTAGCTCTTGTTGATGAAATGTCTATGGAGGAATGGTTGAGTCATAAGCCTTCATTGAGACATCTTAGAATTTTTTTTTGTAAAGCATATGCATATGTGCACAATGAGAAGAAAACAAAGTTGGAGAACAAGGTTGTGAAATGTATCTTCATTGGATATAGTTATGGTTTGAAAGGATACAAGATTTGGGACACCGACGCACATAAGATAATTCATAATTTAGAAGTGTTATTTTTAGAGAAACTAAGCCTTCTTATCTTACATTGTAGCCTGAACAAACTAAAAATTAAGTTTTCATTCAACTACCTTCTATGCCTAAGAAAGTTAAATCGATGCCCCTAGAGAGACAAGATGTTGAGAAAAGCTCATCTAGCTTTGAATATTCAGAAGAGGAGGAAGAAATGAAAAAGAATAATACATGGAATCTTGTACCATTTACTAAAGGATACAAACCTATTGGTTGAAAATGGTTGTTCAAGAAAAATATTGTTTCATATGGAAGCATCAAGAAGTATAAAGCAAGGTTGGTTATGAAAGGCTACTCTTAGGTAGAGGGTGTTGATTATGGTGAGATATTCTCTCCTATTGCAACTATTAAATCCATTAGATTTTTCTTTTCTATTATTTATAGGTTGAGAAAATAAATGTGAACACCACTTTCCTTCATGGTGATTACGAGGAGGATATTTTCATGACATAGATAGAGAACTATGTGGTAAAAGGTAAAAGTAATTTGGTTTGCAAAATTAAGAAATCTTTTTATGGTCTCAAAAAAAATCCTAGGATTTGGTTGCAAAAAATGTATACTTATGTATTGAGTTTGGATTTGAACATTCTATATCACATCACTATGTTTATTATAAGTCTGATGGTGATCATTTCCTATGAATTTCATTATATGTTGATGATATGTTATTCATTGGTAAAGGGAAATGTATGATTTTAGAACTAAAGTCTCAACTTGCTACTAATTTTGAAATGAAATATCTTGGTGCAACTAAACACATTCTTGTTATGGAAATTGGAGGAGAAAGAGTGAACAAAAAGCTATGGGTAGGCCACAGTAAGTATGTGAACTTGTTTTTATAGAGGTTCCACATGCATGATTGTAGACCATTATGTGTTCCTTTTACAGTTGGTTCACAATTGTTTATTTTATATTGTCCTACATCCCCATCAAAGATGGAAGACATAAGTAGAGTATCTTACTAGAGCGCAGTTGGAATTTTGTGTTAGAGTAATCTTTAGTTTTCCTATTAATTAAATCATGTTGATTTAATTAGTTAAGTTATTACTCTTTAGTGCTTAAGCTTTCTCTTAGGTGCATTAATAATTAATTATTTTATTAATTATTAATGTGCAACCTAGCTTTTTTAGGATTTAGTGTTTTTTTCACCTTTATAGGTTGAACCTTGTAATTCTTTTTTCATTAATTCATAATATAATTTCGCTCTCACATTTTGAGTTCTTTCTGAGTTCTATTTTTTCCTCTTCCTGCTTCTCTCCTATAACAGGTTATTTGCATGCAGGTATTCTTGGCATTCTATGGATTTGTATTTCTCAAATCCTACATGCTATCAAAGTCATATTGTTTCTTCTTGTTCTAGTGTTTTCTGAAGCAGTGTTTCGAAGGAGAAAATCCTAGCTTTTTTGGGGTTTATCGTCAATTTGGGGATAGAGTTTTTTTTTTGGAGCACTTTGGACAAAAAATGACCTCATGGTTGAGTCCAGAAGGCCCAAAAACCCCTATTTTGATATAAGGCACAACATATTTGGCCTATTGTGCCTCTAGAGATTTTTTTTTGCCTTTGGGACTGTTCAGGGCATGTTTTTCAAGAAAAATGTTCAAAAAAATATTAAAATAAATTTAAAAAGTGCTTGTTTTAAAGTGCAAGCTGCATACAGGCAGTGCGCACCATCGTGCCACCTGCACTCAGCCCATGCCCCATTGCCATTAGCCAGCGCCACCGCAGCCCTGTGTTGCTACGGAGCCACCATCCCGCCGCCCGCGCACTGCTCCACTGCCCGGGGGCCACTAGCCTACCGCCCGTGCACCACTCTATTACTTGCTAATTTCCATCCTTAGTTAACATCAGCAAACCAGCCACTGATGTCAGCTTTCTGGCGTCAATTTTTTTTTCGGTCGACACAAATTTTTTTCTGGTGATGGTCAAATGGTCATCAAATTTTTTACCATGGATGGGCAACGACCTTTGGACGTCAAATTTTTTGCAGTGACTATTTTTTTCCAAAGGGCTCTGCATTCTGACCTCCTGTCAGTCTTTTGGCCAAAACTTGAGCATATAGTATCATTTTTTAGAAAATGAGATATCGCCAGAAAGCTCTTTCTAAGCCATAGACCACCATGTGTGTTTTGGATGTACACTCAACCATTTGAGTACCTATTTTCAGAATCAAAGTTGCAGCTTATGTTTCCCTCCTCACTGCACTAGGTTTTGATATAAATGTAGTAAGGTCAGGTTTCTCAGTTTTTTTTCATTTAAAAAAGTTATCATGGGTTTTTCTACTCACTCTTCAGTTGTTATTTTGGAACGGGGTAATTATGATTCATGGGCAAAGGGGATGCTTGCACATTGTAGGTGGCTTAATTTTTTTCCTTATTTGTATGATATCATACCTAAACCAACCACTTTAGAGGGAAAATTAGCATGGGATATTATTAGAGATCACATAGTAGGACTTATATTGTCTAGTGTTGATCATGACACTGTGTTGGCTATATCAGATATTGATTGTCCTCACCCACTTTGGATGCGTCTTTGGGAGATCTATGGAGACCCTAATCTCTCTCCATTCTCAAAGGATCCTACTTCAGATTGTCTCTTACCCATTTCTTGGAGAGAGAATACACCCTTTGATCATGATACTTTAGAGGGGATTGAGTATTTAGACACCCTTACATCTTCTGATGGACTAGAGGCTTGTCTCACAGTTCCTACTCTTCAGATTGAGACTTCTCCAACATCTCATGTTGTTCTTGATTATGTGAAATAGGGCATCATTCACCTTCCAAACATGGCTACTTTGGACTCTTATCTTGCACACATCTCCTTGTTGTTTGTTGAGTCTTATATTGCAAATTTGGAGGATTATTTTGAGGACATTCATCTCCTCTACCTTGACAGTCAGGTTATCATTGTTCACCCACCATTATCAATGCATTCAACGGTTTCATTTCAGGATTCTCCACATCAGTTTGGATTTGGCAGCATTAGTTTCAGTTCAGACAAAGAGATTCTTTAGCATCCAATCATGGCACACACCTTGAGTCAAATTGGTTTATCACTCTTCATAGGGTTTCTTCAACATCGTCCTTTGGATCTGTTTCTTCCCAAGGGGAGGAATATCATTTGCCACTTCAGGTCTCCTTTTGGATTCTACATCAGGCATCTACCATTATGATAGGAGTTTCTTTATTCTAGGGGGACTTTGGTGTTTCTTCCCTCTCTCATGGGGTTCTGGTTGTACTTATGGTTTTGAGAGATTCTCTTGAGCCATTTCTTTTCTGCATATTTCTATCTCTTTTTTGAGAGGGGTTTTTCCCACTGGGTTTTCTTCTTTGTCTCTAGTTTATAGAGATTTCCTTGTATTGGGTACCTGATCAGGCCTTGTTGCCGGGACCCATTTCTTTCTTTCATAGTTGTGCTAGGTTAGCTTACCCCCTGCGCTTAGGTTAAGGGGAGGTGTTAGATTAATCTTTAGTTTTCTTATTAATTAAATCATGTTGATTTAATTAGTTAAGTTATTACTCTTTAGTGCTTAAGCTTTCTCTTAGGTGCATTAATAATTATTTCTTTTATTAATTATTAATGTGCAACCTATCTTTTTTAGGCTTTAGGGTTTTTTTCACCTTTATAGGTTGAACCTTGTTATTCTTTTTTCATTAATTTCAAAGATAATTTTCCTCTCACATTTTGAGTTCTTTCTGAGTTCTTTTTTTCACTCTTTCTGCTTCTCTCCTGTAACAGGTTATTTGCATGCAAGTATTCTTGGTGTTCTATGGATTTGTATTTCTCAAATCCTATATTTTGATATATGTTATGATTCATGCTAGACCATTCCTTTTCCAAATAGTGGGAGTTCTTTCTAGATATATGTATAACCCTTGAAAAGTTCATTGGGATGAGATCAAAAGAGTCTTTAGATATTTTAAGGGTATTAACATAAAAATATGGTGAACAATGGTATCTAGATGTATGCAAGATAATTTTCCACCCTCTTTCTTAATGCACACTTGGAAGGAAGATGACCCAATAGGCTCAAGTAGGACTTGAGCGCTAAGTGAGTGCAATGATCCTTCACTATTGTGATTAAGAATGAAATGGATTTGATAAATTAATCTAATGATGCAAGATAAATTAATAAATTAAGCTAAATTAGATGGATTTGGGAAAATACAAACTAATGAAAACACACCAAAACGTGTAATACCCAAAAATAGAAAGTTGAAAAACCTACCAACCCTATATTTGAATATGAGGTTATTCTAGGTGAAACAAAATATCATGGGCATTCTATCCCAGGCAACAAAAAGCTTGAAGCACTTTGTTCCCTAGGAATCTGCCCAAAATTTTGACTGATGGTCCCGTAGGTCTTGACCTTTCTGCATCTGTTCCGACACTTGCACTGCCTATACCTGCACATAGAAAAATGGAGAAAAGGTTGTGGAAAGGGGTTTTCCTTTGTCAAACCCTTTTTTAGGAATCAACCTTTAAAATGAAATAAGATTGTATAAAGGAAAAGTAAATATGAAGGTAAATATTAGATCTACCTTGCCAATACCTTCATGAACAAATATTAAGATCATAGATATTCATGAAGATACTTGAATATAACTTGTATTGAATTTTTTGACCTTGGAATTTAGAATGGAATCAAGGATTCCCTCAAAAAATGTATAGATCTATGAATGTCACTTGTAGATCTTCAATGTTGTCATGCTTGATTTAACACTTGATGTGGAAGAATAATGTTTGAGAATTGATAAATGATCTTATTGCTTGCTTGAGAACTCCTCTAATTGTCCATCATGGGAGATAATATTGTTTTAATGGATAATATCGCCTTCAAAATTCCTTAAATGGTTAGAGACAGACTAGATCTTAGATGCTTGCCCTCAAATATTGATCTTGATTGCTTGAATGAAAAATTTTGAATGTTATTTCTTATGATTGATCTTGGTTTCTAAAATAAGGATATATAGGGTGTTTATATACCTCATCACACATTTTGGGATTCAAAATTAAGCTAGGCTAACCATGGGATCCAATTTCCCACTGTAACATTGCAACAGGGATGCAGTTAAAATTTGGGCCCATCCCCCGGGGAACAAAATTCCTTTGGCATTTTTTTCCTAAGAATAACAATCCTATGGCGTCTGTTTCCTAGGAAAAAGCACCAAAATTCAAATGGGAACTTGAGAAGATAGGGCAGATTCCAGATTGGGAAGAAATAGGTAGTTGGTGCTATCACCAAATAATGCACCCAAGATAAACATAGACTTATCTTACTAGTGAAACATGGGAATGATCCCAAGGTGTGGGTACCTTATATGAGATCAAACCTATGGAGAAGCTTGAATTCCTAGTTCTTCACCTAGTCTACTTCTTGCTGGGAAAAGGGAAGAGAGATACTTTCAAAAAACAAACCTACAAATACTAGGATGATGCATCTAACTTATATTGCAAACATTCAACTAAAGTTCAACATATAATTTTTAACCTCTCAAGATTATTTTACACAACTATGAGTCTTTCATAGATTCATACATCAATTTTTTACATGAAGGTCTTGAGTTTAATCAAACTTGAAGAGAGAAAGGTTGGTACTTTCACAACTAAAGTTGATCTCACTCTTTACACAACAAGTAATCTATATAAATGGATACATTTTCCTATCCTAAGGTGTCGCAAGAAAGACATCTGCTTGAGGATTTTATAAAATTACAGAAGTACACATCTAACATAGATTTGAAAACAAAGAAAGAAAACCATTGAAGGTAAAATTTGAACTGTATTGAATAAAAGATGTTACAATATGGAATTTGAAACTTCTTCAAAATTGCTAGACAAACACAAAGATTAAAAAGTGTTCATTCAGCTACACAATAACTCATTTTTTAGTTACAAGAGAAAAATAATAATTCAAAGAGCTTTAAGAAGCCACAATATTTAGTAAAAATATGCAATAACTCCTTTACAACTGACTTTTACACTTCATTTATCTCCTTTCCAAAAAGAGAGAAAAAAGGAGAAGCATTAAGAGAGATACAAAAGACCAAAACTTGTTCCATTTGTGCTAGCTACAAAGGAGTGGTTGTATGATTGAAAATGTATTCATCTTCAACTATGGGTCATATTCAACTAAAAAAAGAGCATTAAAAACCCTTCAAACTACTCCAAAAGTTGTCACAATGGCATGCAACTACCTCTTGACCATATATATACCCTTAGGAAGCCTTAAATAACCCCTAGATATTTTCAATTGTTGATAACTTGGTCAAAAAGTTCCACCAACTATCCTATATCTGCTCTCTTAGTCTTATATTCTTGTTCATTTGTTGTCTAACTCATCAACTAACTTCTATAATTTTGCAAAAATCCCTCTAACTACCTTGGGTTATATGTGACTGATTTTGAACCATAAAGACCCTCCCAACAACTAAAAATTAAAAAATAAATGCATGAAAGTGCCTATTAACTGTCATCTCTACCTTTTATCATCTCTTTTTCTCATCATTTCAATAATCCTCATGATTATTGTTTTTTCTTCCCACTCCTCACTTTTGTACAACAATGCAACTCTGCCCATGAAAACAATCATCTCTGCCCTTGATGCTCTTCACAAAATAATAACACATGTGTTTATGGTTTTGAATTTGAAAAAATTCTTGAGTTGTATGGAAACAAAATGGATCATTTAAGACCTCCCAAACTTATTTATATTGTGTCATAATGGTTTAATATTGATGGTCACTCTATCTTTTCTTTTCTTGGATCAGAATTGCATCAACTAAGGTTGTCTTTCCATAGATTTAGGTTGTCTTTTCATGATATTTCGACAAGCTTTATGAAAATGCATGTGTATAGTGTGTAGACTGCCCTATTTCTTTCATGACCTCACTATCTTACCCTCTTTTTTCTTTCATATGCATAATGAGAGTTCCCCTTTTTTCTCTTTGAATTGGGGCTTTCTTTCCTTGTTGATACTCTTCTTGGACTAAATTTCTGTTTTACTAATAAACCTTCCCCTAAAGTATTGTCATGCTTCTTTTATGTCAATATCTTTGTCTTCGCATAACACAAACCTCTGTCTTGCCTTTTCAATTCCATGACTGAATGGTAACTTCCTTTCATTTTAACATCATACCCATTCACCTCCCTTTATATATCTCATGCCCATAAGATCCTCTTTCTTCTCTAAATATCACCATCTCCCTATACTCTGTAAGTACTTACCATGCCCTTTGTCACACACTGACACTTGTAAAAATACATGCATGACCTTCTAAATCTTGTTCAAGTATTACCATGCATATTTGAGGATCTTCATGAAGATCTCCTTCCTAATACCACTATTATGTATTCTTGTTTCTCTACTTTGGTCAATCTACATATTTCCACTATGATTTATGCTCTTTCAATGAATGTGATAGAAAACACATGAACACCTTTAATTTTATCACTTTATGTGCATATTTTATCACTATCGTGCATTCCTTTTCACCTCTTTTTTCTTTATGCATCAAAATCTATTATTTATATTCATCCCTATGAATATTCATTACATCATAATAATAAAGCAATACCCAAAATAATCTGGAGAAGCTTTGAAGCAGTGCCCTCTCTATTTTCTACAAGTTCTCAATGATATTTTTGTGTATTCAATCAAACTCATTTGGTTTTCATGCTCCTCTTATTTTTAACATGTATCCTTGGCTCATCATCACATTTTTTATATGAACTCTCTCACAAAAATATTTCTTATAACTATCTAAAACCCTCTAATGCATTTTTAGTGATTTTCAATCAGCCTTCTTAGCAATGAATTGTCTTTTCTTCTTGGGGATAAAACCATCTTTGTCATTTGAATTTCAAGCTTCAAAAGACAAAAAGGCTTTATAGAGGCTTGAACTCTTGAACAAAAAAATCATTAAATCAACATAAAATCCATTCTCATGAATAACCAATGCAATAAGACAATGGTTATCACCATAGAACAATATTTCCACTCAAGATCACGGGTCTTGACAACCATATAAGATTTTTGTAGTTTAAAAAACATTACTTCCTCAAAGTAACAGTTCACACATATACCCGTTGATGCTTTGAAACGTATTTCATTGCTTTAATTTATGCAACAAAGGTTAATATTCATTTGCATGATCTTCAACAGGACTAAGATTGTGGTATTCAAGACTTACCATCCCTTTCATTTCCTTCTTGACATCATGAATGCCTCCCCTATATATAGCTCCTATTGTTTTCTGAAACTGAAAATAGACTTATTATACATTCTTGTATTACTAAAATTGAAAATGGCTATCAAAACCAATACAATATTCCTTCTAAACTTTCTTTTAGGGATTTAAACATTCTTGGCCACCATGTAGAGCCAATAGATTTCCATGAACAACTTGAAAGGATTTGAGAATGAGATTTTTTGGAATAAGACAAAACCCTAAAAGGTTGCCTTTTCCTCTATGATATCAAATCTTCTTGAAATGATTCACTCTTAGTAATGTGGCATGGATTTTGAATTTATGCATGTGTAGCTCCATATATATCAACATAGGCTTAGTAACTAATAAGGTTTTTTTTCAAAATAAAAACAAATTTCCTTATCAAACCAATACAATTTATGAAGCCTTTCTAGTTAAGAGGATGTGGTCATGATTTTGCATTTTTTTCTAATCTATGAATGTGAACCATCATAAAAAAACATGACAAGGCATTAAAAAGTTTTTTGAAACCTTGGGAACTTAAAACAAACCACCGAGTTTATAAAATGGAAGCATAAAAATGGTACATCTCGATCAAGCACAATGTACATGAAATCCCAGAATCACCAAAATGGGGCCTAACATAGCATCCAATCATGGGTGCTAAATTTTTAGGATAATACAAGTATATCAAAGTATTCTTTTATTTATCATGGTACTATGATACAAGACGAGATTTCCCTTGATATTTGTGGTTATATTGATTTATATTGGGAAGGTGATATCTATAGAAGAAGATCGACCAATGCTTATGTGTGTACATTATTTGGCGGTGCAATTAGTTGGATGAGTAAGTGTCAGGTTGTGGTTTCTTTGTCTGCTACTGAAGTTGAGTATATGATAGCTACTCATGCTTGTAAAGAATCCATTTGGCTTAAGAGATTATGTTTAGATATTGAAAGAAAATAAGGAGTATTAATAGTTTAGTGTGACAGTTACAGTTTGATATTCCTAGAAAAGAACTTGACTTTTTAAGCTAGGACCAAGCATTGATGTTCAATATCATTTTGTTAGAGATATTGTTGAGGATGGAAGGGTCAAATTGGTTAAGGTAGATACTTTGATGAATTTTTCATATGCATTAGCTAAGGTTTCAAGCACAAAGAAGTTAATATGGTGTTTGGATTCTATAGATCTCATGGCCCCTGGCAATTAAATTATGGTGTAGATAATCTATTTTCTCTTGCAAGATGTTCGACAAGTGGGAGATTGTTAGAAACATTTGTCTCAACCTTACATTCACTTGTGGTTACTATTTTTAGTATATCTTTTGTTTGAGCATTAATTTTGCCTATTCTTCTCCTAAATTTTTGAATGGGATAGATAAGCATGCCAATAGATATCAATTGCAAGATCATGTCTAATTTTGTAGATGTTAAAGTTTTCATTTTTGGAAATTGTTGAAAAAAATTGAATTCAATTTTGGAGGCTTCAAAGGCTCTAGAAAAAGCCAAAAATTTTGGTAAACATTGTAGAGGTAAGGCAATAGAGCACATTGTAATATTTATAGTGCTTCAACTAATTTTTCAATCAGACACCTGATTCAAAACTTATGGCCTCCAAAAGTTGGGTCTCTTGAAATAGAAAATGTAAAAATATGTTTAACACATAAATGAGTTGTAAAAAGGAGATACATGTATTGGTGTGTGTATTGATATAGTATAGGGAATATTTGATTAGAGATAAGATTGGGCGCCACTTTAAAAGTATTTTTGAGCCCATAATTGTTTAATAGCATTTAACGGTTTCTTGTATTTTATCTCCTATACATTAGGTGTGTGAGATTGAGGGTGTGTGTAAGAGTCTTATAGCTATTCAGTTACCTCTGGATTTCCCCAAAAGTTATTCTTTAAAATATTCCAATACATGACCAATGTAGCAAACAAATGAAAAAACCAATAGAATGATTCCTCTCCTAATGAATAGGGGAAGATCTTGTATGCAACGTCCTCGTGTTCCATCCTTTTGTCATATAGTGTATCCTCAAAAATCTTGATATATTCTTTAATTGTCCATTTCACATCATTAACATAAAATTTGGAACAAAAATTATTTGGGCTAGTTGGCATATCATGGTAATCACTAAAATATATTGGGATGCATTGTTTTCCAACCAAGTAGTAGCCATTGGTGGAGTTGGGTTCTAAACTTGAATAGACTGAATGGGTTGAACGAGGAACGATTGTGCACTAGGTTAAGTAGTGGAAATTGATTATGATTATATGGAGAATGAAAATTATTTATGGTACTTGGGATTTCTTCTATATAAATAGCTCTCTTATGGTTTCTTTATCTTGGGGATTTTAATCCAAAGTGCTTAGACCTTTCTGGAGATGATCTCAATATTTTGTGCAACCTTTTTTATGAGAATGAGTTGATTTGATCTAGCTTAATCCTCTCCTTATAATAATCTATTGATGAGGGTGTTTGTATGCCACAAACACAATAAAATATATGAATTATATTATATCTTCTCTTGTTAAAAGGAATAATCAAGTGTTAATAATTGTGATCAAGTGAGTTAAGCCCAAGGTGTTGCTTGGCATGCCTTGACTTAAATTACTAGACTACAAATATCTCACTACAAATAATTTCCCTTTTAGACTTTCCTAATGATAGGAATTAAATTCTTTGAAAGTTTATAATGATAAGACTTCAAATTCTCTAATTGTCCAAGCATTTTTAGATCATTCTAAGATTTTACAACACTTTAACACAACTACTAAATTGCTTCAAAATGAATTGAAAAAGAGATAATTTCTTAGAAAGCTAGATAATATAGTATTTTTACCTTAATCTAGTGAAATACTATTATCAATGATTGTTTAAACTAATAAGCTAGGCTCTACTTCATGATTAACTCAACTAGACAAATTTGGTGCAATCATCAATGGTATAACGAAAGATTTTATATTTTTTAAGAATCCATCAATCCCATAAAACATACAATTATAATGTAGTTAAATAGGGTTCACTAGTCTATGCATGGAAACTAGGAAACTAAGACTATTTACACTTTAATTATATTGAAGGAGAGTGGTCCACTTGGCTCAAGGGATTGGATGCAAAGTGAATTCAATAGTCCTTACTTGAGTTGAAAATAAAACTGAAAATATGTTGGGTGAATAGTAGGTCTAGGGATAAAGGCGCCAAGAAAAATGATATATTTCAATATGTATGTAATTATAGAAAGTAGATATGTAGAAAATAGAGATATATATGAAAATGAGGGGAATAAAGGAACATTTTTCTATAATCTAGACCAGAATTAGATAGAATAGTTCCCTTTGGGTGCCCTACACTTGAATTTGATCACAAATGTTGATGCAATTAGTATGACTCGGTAAGACCTAAAAATAAATCAAACATAAATACATGCATGTATGAAGGTTATTGTAACTTTCAATAATGCTTTGACCTAAAGAATGTGATGGGATTAAATGCCATCTTGAATACTTGAGCTTGATATGTAATATGTGTACCATCATAAAACCTTAGCACCCATAACTGGATGCTTTATTGGGACCTATTAGACCCTATTTTGTGATTTCAAGGTTTGAATGCCCATTATGCTTGATCCTGGTAACCTATTATTCTTCCCCTGCATCTTTTCACCTATCCTGAAACCTTGTCCAAATATTGGTTCATTCTCGAGGGTCCAAAATGCTAATTCATTATGTCCTTGGGATAGAATGGTTTGGTGTCCTCTCCTTGGGGATTGTGGCCCAAATTTTTCCTAGGACCCTATGTGGGGGTGTTAGTGGGAAATATGATCCTATGGTTGTCCTAGATTATTTTTAAATCCAAAAATGATGGATTGAGTATCTCTCCTCATTTTGGTATCAATTATCAAGTGCAAGTATTTGCGATCAAGAGCAATTGAGCAATTGGATTCAAGATTTGAAGGCAAGCATCCAAGATAAAGTTTCTCCAAGTCTCCAATTATTCAATATCATTCAAGTCAAAGGAAATATTTTCCAATTGAAGAAATTTTCTCTCCTATGATGGCCAACTAGAGTAATTCTCAATCAAGCAAGAAGATCCTTCCTTTCATGTACATTCTCTCTCGTTCATTGCAAGGGATTATCAAGAGTATCTACATTAAATATCTAGGAGTGGAATTCATAGATCTATGCATTTGTGAGGGCATCATTGACTCTAAATTGCATTTTGAGGTTGACTCTTTGATTTCAAGTACATTTAAGCATCTTCATGGGTATGAGAAATTTCTACATCCGTCCATGAGGGTTTATGCAAGGTGAATCAAACATTTACCTTTTTACATACTTTCCTTTATATAATTTTATTTAATTTTCAAGGTTGGTTCCAAAATATGGATTTGACCAAGGAAAACCCCTTTAGACAACCCTTGTCCTCATTTTGCTGTGTGCAGGAATATGTTATAGAGATGTCAGATGAAATAAAAAAAGTTCACAAATTGTCAGAAGATCTATAAGAAATTCAGTCAAAAACAATAGGTACATATCTCAAAACTATTATGTACCTAGGTACATGTTTCCAAATTTTTCTTATACCCTGCATTCTACTCTCAAATTTAATCCATGGGTCATATTTGCATTCTAGTTTTCATTTCTGCATATTTTAGCTTATTGTCACTTTGTACCAGTCTATTATTTCCATTTTTTAGTAACTTGTCTAAATTATCATTTACATTGCATTTTCTCATCATTTCCATTTTAATCAATTCATATTTAGTGAGGGATCATTGTCCCATTCAGCACTTGAATCTCCTCTTGAGCCTAGTGGGGCATCTTCCTTCTAGATGTGTAGTTGTAAAAAGGGAGGTGTGAATTTACCTACTTACCCTATCTCTCTATTTATCTTCCTTTACAATATGATAAGATGATGTGGCGATGTTTCAAATGAGGAGAGTATACTTTCTTTCATACCTATCCCTATGAAACTATTTGAATCTTTGAACCCAACCAACATGGAGAAGGATTTCTCACTCTCACAATATAGTTGTTAGATTATTTGAATTTGGGCCCCTTTTGTGGGAACAAGGTCACCTCATACAATATTATGCTAAGTCAAGGTTACCCTAGGAGACCCTAATCTAAATGATAGCTGGCCTAGGAAAAATTTCTCTGCCACATGAGGTGGCCTTAACCTACCACATCAGGAAGAGTTAAGGACCAGAGGTCTAGAACATGATGAAGATGCCATCTTTTGAACTAGTGCAAGAAAAATAGAACATGATTAGGAATGGGATGCCAAGAGAACCAAAATGAGGCCTAGGAAAGCATGAAATTGAATAGGGATACAATTTACATTGCAAAAAATAATAGGACAAAAAATTTACCAATTAAATTAGCTTTTATAATAATGTTCAAACTAACCATGCACTGCAACTTATATTTGTAGACCTTATGGCAAGACATATTTTCAATTAGTGTCAAAACACTTAGTCATTTAGTGTTACCCGAGTACATAGTGTTACCAGAGTATACAGTGTCACCTGAGTGTTCAGTATCACCTGAGTGATATTTTATCACCCGAGTAGTCTTTTGGACCCGAGTGACAGTTTGAAGCCGACTTTGCATATATTATTGAATATATATTTGTTTATTGCAATCTTACATACAAAGTTATTTGTTGGATAAAGATATATATGTAAGATAGTTTTTTATCCAATTAGAGAGAGAATAATATGTATATAGTATGAATTTATAACCATTTGATGATCTTCTCTATGCAACTATGATTGTTGAATAAGATCCTTTGAAATATAACTGATCACCTGAATGTGATAGATAAGTCTCAGTTGTCCTGAATATTTCTTCACTTGATTCAAACTGCCATTTGCATAATTAGAGAATATCTTACAACCATCCAGAGCTAACTTCTACCACATATGGATGGAATGCAGAAATGTATAGCACATGCTAAAACTCTTATCCATGAAAACAACTTCTCAGTTTCCAAGCTGATGATAGAGCTATCAACAAAACTGCAATTTGAATTACACATCTTGAAGGTGCTACAGGATAATTGGGACAACACTCTGTCTCAAATTTTGAAGGTACATAGTGATTTTTTAACCTACTTTGGGATAACCCTGTAGATGACATTCCTTTTTGGCATTATTGTCAAAAACAAGAGGGAAATATTAGTATAAGAGGGAGATGTCATTGTAAATATCACATGTACAGAGAATAGTATAGAAGATATATGCTACAATAATAATTTTGAAAAATACAAAAATAGAGTCAGTTAGACCCGAGCAACAGAGCAAGTGTCAAAACCTGAGCAATCTATAAGGGGGAGTTTTGACATATCAGATGTAAAGTTTAATGATAAGTGTTTTTTTCACTAATGCCAAAGGGGGAGATTGTAGACCTTATGGAAAGACATATTGTCAATTAGTGTCAAAACACTTAGTCATTCAGTTTTACCTAAGTACACAGTGTTACCTAAGTATACAGTGTCACCCGAGTGTTCAGTATCGCCCGAGTGATAGTTTATAACCTGAGTAGTCTTTTGGACCCGAGTGATAGTTTGAAGCCGACTTTCCATATATTGTTGAATATATATTTGTTTATTGCAAGCCAACTTACAAAGTTATTTGTTGGATAAAGATATATATGTAAGTTAGTTTGTTTATCCAATTAGAGAGAGAAGAATATGTATATAGTATGAATGTATAATCAGAAGATGATATGATTATGCGAATGGCAATTTGAATCAAGTGAAGAAATATTCAGGACAATAGAGACTTATCTATCACATTCAGGTGATCAGTTATATTTAAAAGGATCTTATTCAAAAATCACAATTGCACAGAGCAGATCATCAACTGGTTCATTCTCATAAGTGGATCAGAAAAATCCTTTAACAAGGTGGACCTAATAGTCCTTTCTCTAAATCTCTTCACAAAGTTGTATTACTCATTGTATTGTACAAAATCCTTTAACAAGGTGGACCTAACAGTCCTTTCTATGCTCCTATCAAGGCAGACCATTAGAAGTGGTCATTGTAAGCTCTAACAGGCTAAATTTATGTTGCAGTACTAAATCTTTTGGGTATCATCCCCACCCCATTTTTACTTTCTTTTGGAAGGTTTCTAGGTAACCAAATATTGTGTTCTGATTAAGTAAAAACAGGTTTTACAAGGACCCGAAACGTTTACAAAAAACAAAGAGTTCAACAGGTTTAACAAGGACCTGCAACCTAGTTTAAAAAGAGAAATATACATTTAAAAAGTAGAAACATCTGTGCCAAAGCACCAGAGAAGAAAGGAACAGAAAAGCAACATCCCGAACACAAAATTCCCAAAGATACAACAAAAGACAGCAGGGACAGCAAAAAGAACCCAACCAGGACAGCAGAAGAAGCAGCTACATCTCCTTCACCATATCCTCAGCTTCGAGGACCATAATCTGCATATTTTTGACTGAGTTCTTGAGCTCCTCCATTTCTTTATCCTCCTTAGGACTCTTTTTCTTGGAGCTAGCTCTAGTGCGCGATCCTGAGCCCATAGTCTCCACTATACTGCTATCCTTGTCCTTGTTAATCCTGTCCAGTTTATCCATTAGAATTTGCGCATGACCACAATACGCTTTGATGCTGATGAGGCATTGTTCCCCTATTTTTTTAACCGATGCCTCCATCCTTTTCACTTTATTCTTCAGAATCTTAAGTTGTTCCACACTGTTATCCTTTTCCACTCTGTCTTTAATATTGTGTTATGTGTTGTATCTAATTCTTTACTTTCAAGTTATATGCATGCAAACAAATAAGTTAATCTAATTGTGGTCTAAAAGGATTAAATTTTTATTGATTCCTGATTCACCCCCCACCCCTCTCAGTCATTAGGCACATCATATAATTCCAACAACATCAGCAAGCTACAAATGGTATGAACTTGAAACTTCAACACAATCAAATCAAATAAATTCTCATAAACTTAATCTAATTGAAATAAATAACCTCTAGAAATGTAAAACCATTCAAATACACAAAATAAACACAAGAATTTACCAAGTCATTGAAATTATTGCATTCATTCTATTAGCATAACAACAATAATTCATAAAACCTTCTTACAAAATAATGAGAGGCATTGACCTTTTATATTTTTTACATAAAAAAATCAATGGCCAGGATTCAATCCATTCAAGGGCTAGATTTTTCTTCCCAAAGCTCCAAGATATTCAAATCAATATCTTTTACCTACTTCCACTAAAAGACAAAATAGATGTACCTAACTCCATTACAAGACAAAAAAGGTGACAACTCAAAAATAATAACTCTTTTTTGACATTGTAATATTAATTTAGTATGATTAAAAAAATTTATTTTATAATATATAGAAAAATACTATACTCCTTGAATTATAGCTTTGATCATTCATCCCTTGAAGCTATCTTTTTTGCCTACACATACATTTTGAATTTTTCCACTTTTGGATTTCACTCAGTTTGAGAGATTCCAAGAATGGTTTTAATTTTGAAATGATAGTAATACAAGCCCTTATGAACTTATACCATCTTAGCATCCCATATATCTTTATTTTCCTTGTTCTTATCAATGACTACATATTTGGATGATGCTTCCCTCAATATTTGTTCTTAAAATGGGATTCTAGGTTTAGGAGCAGTGATCATTTCCCATTCTTCTCTAAGTGACATCACCCTTAGTCTTTCTACTTTCTCTTAGACCATGACTTTGAGGTGTTGGTGTAGGAGCACCTAGGCTAATCCCTAATCCAGATTTTGTTTTGTCTTGTACTAACCTTAGCCAAGTCAAGAGAGTTTAGTTTTGACCTTAGAAGGTCTTTCAAGTGTGTACCTAGGTGGATTTGACTAGTTTCAATCCAACCTAGATGTTTTATGCTTTGTTAGTTGTTTAGTGCTAGATTAAGCCTAAAAGTGGGAAATTTGGTTCAAAACCCTTAAAGGCTTATAAAAGTTTAGGAATATGCCTAAAAATTCATCTAGGATGTTTTTGCATAATTCTATATCAATTAGAGGTCATTGGGATTTTTTTTATGCAAAGATGACAAAGTTGTCAAAATGTTGCATGACAACATTTGTAACTTTTAAAAGTTGCATGACAACATTTGGCAGAATGGGAATCTTTTCGAAGAATGATGATGGGAGGTTAATGTAATGGCCTAAAATCATGGGGAAGGAATATTTAGACATGGAGGATCCCATTTCCTGAGGTAGATGGATGTAATGAGTGATTTGAATATGAGGGAGAAGCTCTGAGTACTGGTTTTTGTATACAGTCAACTATTTTCATGTTTGTGAGTTAGTGGATGGATTGAATAGCTAGATCCAGTGTTGCATTTGTGTATTTGAGGTAGTTTGAATAAATTTTTGTTTATCTTTGAATTTTTTTTTATTTCATTAGATTAGTCTGTTAAATTTTTTTGTTAGTAGCACAGTTACTGGTGTTGTTTAGGCAGTTCTAGGAAACATGGCTCCCCCATAGATCTCCACCATGAAAATCATCACACCCAGAGGGATATGGAAGGGAATCCATTGTATAGTTTACATATGGAAGGAGGAGCTCAGAGAAGCCAACTAGATAATTTTGGTGTCATTCCCTAGGCAAGTCCAGTGTGCCCTGTTAGGTGCATGACAGTTATCTAATGGTGTGTAATTACAGGGGAGAGATTGGGAGAATGGAACCAAGTATGGTTTCATAAGAATAAAGGTCCTAATGATACCTCCTAGGAAGATTAGGCATTGGCCAATTCATTAAGATATAATTCTAAGCAAAAATCAGTAGACTGCATAAAAATAGCCCTATTTTCCCTATTAGCCCTAAATTCTAGGAACCTACTGTACGGATGCCTTAGAAACCTAAGACCACCAAAATAATTAATTTATTGGAAAAGGGTTTTTGAATATCTAATTTTTTTGGGGGGTTGTTTGGGATTTTTGTGAGAGAAGTGGGAAAAATTCACTGATTAGGGCTAATTGACCTATTAGGCCTAAAAGACCAAATTCACCTAAGGTCTTGAGATCATTTGAAAAACCATTGATGTCCTATTCTAATGGGATCATATGGAAGGAAAGAAGTTGTCTTAGCAAGGATTACACCCCCTGATAAATTGTGATGAGATCGAGATGAAAATGCACTTGGAGACATCCAAGGAGAAGTAAGGGATTAAAGAGAACTTTGTTGGTAGTGACCCCAAAGTGAAGAACAAAAGAGACCAACTCATAGAGTTGTGTTGGAGAAGTCTGAGGCTAGTTGAGAAAGGGCTTGGAAGATCCTAGAAGAGAGGGTAGGATCTTGAGAAGGCTAGGAACAATTGAGTCATGTATTTGGTTTGTGCAAGCACACCTTGAGAGTCTCTATCATATTGATATCAAAGCCAATAAGATTTGGCTTGTGGTGAATGTTTCAACTAGAAGATTTAGTAGGAGAGTCTACAATGGTGACAAATGTAGAGTTGGAAAATAAAGTGGATGAGAAAGAAGAAGAGAATAGATTTCTCAGAGAGATATTGGCACAACTAGAACACAAAGTGGACCAAGTGGAGGAAAAGGACTGAGGAAGTGAAAGATAAAGTTGAAGGAAAGAGTAAAGAGATAGCCTTAGATGATGAGGTCCCTGAAGCTGACCCTTTTCTCACCAAAGAACCATTCTGGAAAGCACTAAAAGATTTGAGTGGAAAGGCATTAGAAGGAGTTCCTATCTTCATTGGAAAGATAGAACCAGAGGTAGTCCTAGATTGGATTGAAGGACTAGAAAATCACTTTGAATGTGATGGTATAACTAAAGCTTAGAAAGAGAAAGTGGAAAAGGCTAGACTGAGAGGGTCTGCACTCACTTTGTGGAAATTTATCCAAGATGATAGAGAAGGAATTAAAGAGACCCATATCTACTTGGAAGGCTATGGTAGCCAAAATTAGAGAAGAATATGTACCTGAAGACTATGAGATTTAGTTGCATAAAAGGAGACAAAGTCTTAGACAAAAAGACTTGGATGTTAACTCTTATACTGAAGAGTTTCAAAGGCTATGCATGAGATGAAGAATCACAAAAGAGGAAAGTGTGAAGGTAGCTAGATATATTAATGGTGTTAAATGGACTTATACAAGATGAATTGAGTTTGCTTACTCCTACCACTATTCAGAGAGGTCACCAAATTGCCATAAAGGTGGAAGAGAAATTGATAAAGAAACAAGACTCGAGTAATACTAGACGTAGAGGTAGAGGAAGAGATAAAAAGGACAAAGAAGTGGATATGATGGTAGAAGTTCAGAGTCCAAGACTCAAGGAGAGACCAAACTAACTGAAAAATAAGAGGGAAGTTCAAACAGAGGAAGCTTCAATAGAGGAAGAGGCTCTAATACAAATTGGAGAGGAAGAGGTAATAACCAAGGAAGAAGTTCCTATTTTGAAACTGTGAAATGCTATCACTGCAATCAAATGGGACATCCTGCCTATAGGTGTCCATAGAAAGGATCTACTTCTCAAGGAGGAGACAAGAGAGTTAAATTTGTGCAAGAGGAGTCTAGTGGTGGAAACAAACACCCTAAGGTACCCTTAGAATCAGGGGAAGGAGAAAATTTGATGATAAGGAGAACACTGATCAAAGAACCAGTGAGAGAGGAGCCAAACCAGAGGAGAGCACTATTCAGAGTGAAGTGAAAGATGATGGGTAAATTATGTAGAGTAATCATAGACTCAAGGTCTACTAATAATATTGTGTCAGAGGAGGTAGTTAGTAAGATAAAGATGAAGAGGATTCCACATAGTAACCCATACAAGGTTACTTGGTTGAACAAAGGAAACCATGTCCTTGTGAATGAACAAGCATGGGTGGACTTCTCAATTGGAAGGTATAAACATAAGGTATTGTGTGATTTCCTACCTATGGATGCATGTCACCTTTTACTTGGAAGACCATGGAAATTTGACAGACAAGCCTTGCATTATGGAGCTAAGAATGCATATTCCTTCAAGAAGGATGGTGTGACTTTCAAAATTCAGTCAATGTTGGAAGAAAGAGAAGTGAAAGCCCCAGGCCCTAATGTCCTGTTTATTAGTGAGGAGTTCCTAGAAGCTCTAGAAGAGGGAGAGGGAGTAGCATATGCTTTGGTTTTGAAGCCAAAGGAAGAAGATGTAGAAAAGATAGTCAAGAAGACAAAGATTCCTAAAAAAGTACAAGAGTTGCTTAAGAAGAACAGGGGCATTGTCAGTGATGGACAAACAACAAGCCTACCCCCTAAGAGAGCTATTAGTCACCAAATTGACTTTATCCTAGGAGCTACCCTTCCTAACAAAGCTTCTTATAAGATGACCCCTCAAAAAAATATGGAAATTGCCAAGCAAATCCAAGAGCTCCTAAACCAAGGCCTCATTAGAAAAAAAAAATATTAGTCCATGTATCGTACGCACTATCCTAGAACCCAAAAAGGGAGGAACTTGGGGGCTATGCATTGATTTCAGAGCCATTAACTAAATCACCATTAGGTATAGGTTTCATATTCCTAAGATAGAAGACCTAATGGACTATTTAGGAGGAACAAAGTACTTTACAAAGATTGACCTACATAGTGGTTATCATCAAATTAGAGTCAATGAGGGAGATGAATGGAAGACTGCCTTCAAAACTACAGAAGGTTTGTATGAATGGATTGAGATTCCATTTGGTCTATCTAATGCCCTATCTACATTCATGAGGCTGATGAATGAAGTAATCAAGGACTGCATTGGTAAGTTTTTTGTAGTGTATTTGGATGATATCCTAATATTTAGTAGGACTAAAGAAGAACACTTGAAACATCTGTAAATTGTGTTCAAAAGACTGCATGAAGAAAAGCTAATGATAAACTTGGATAAATGTGAATTCCTAAAGAAGGAGTTAGTATATCTTGGGTTTTTATTGTCTCATTGAAACCTTAAGATGGATCCAAGAAAGGTGGAATCCATTTTCAATAGGCCTACTCCCAAATCTGCAACAGAGGTTAGAAGCTTTCATGGTTGAGCTCAATAGTATAGGAAGTTCATTAAGTAGTTTAGTGCTATTTGTACTCCTATGCTAGATGCCATAAAAGGTTGGATGAAAACTAAGTTTTTATGGAATGAGAAAGCTATCAAAGGATTTGAGTTGTTGAATAAGAAGATTGCCACTCAACCCATCTTGACTTTACCAATTTTTGAGAGACTTTTTACAGTTGAGTGTGATGCTAGCAATGTTGTCATTGGGATAGTTCTAAGCCAAGAAGGGAGACCAATGGATTTTCATAGTGAGAAGCTCAGTGATGCTAATAGAAAGTATCCTTCCTATTACTTAGATATGTATGCTCTAGTCCAAGCACTAAGGAAATGGAGGCACTATCTGCTTCCAAAGGAATTTGTGGTGTAATCAGACAATCAAGCACTTAGCTTTGTGAATTCACAAGACAAGCTCAGTCACAAGCACATGAAATGGGTGGAGTAATTGTAGGCTTACACCTTCAACATCCAGCATAAGAAAGGAGTACAGGACAAAGTGGCTGATGCACTTAGTAGAAGAATTTTGACAGTACAAGAAGTACAACTACAGAGCATGGGTATTGAGAGTTTCAAAGACCTATATGCTAATGATGAAGACTTTGCAGAGATATATAAGGTATGTAAGGAGTATAAGAATTATTTCCATGGTAAATTTTCTAAATATACTATGCAAAGTGATCTATTTTTCAAAGGAAGTCAGTTATGTGTCCCTAGAGGATCAATTACGGAAAATTTGATTCAAGAAAAGCACAATGGTGCACTTAGTGGTCACTTTGGAGTCAACAAGACTCAAGAGTTAGTGCAAAGGTTTTACTTTTGGCCTAAATTAAATTTATCTATCAGGGAGTATGTGGAATGTTGTGTGGTGTGTCAAAAAGCCAAGGGCACATCCTCCAATGCAGGTCTTTATCAACCTCTCCCCATTCCAAGTAGACCTTGGGAATGCTTGAGCATGGATTTTGTTGTGGGATTGCCAAAGACAAAGCAAGGATTGGATAGTATATATGTCATAGTATAAAGGTTCAGTAAAATGACACACTTTGTCCCATGTAAGATAGTGCATGATGCTTGTCACATTGCACGATTATTCTTCAAGGAAGTGGTGAGAATCCATGGGTTACCTTTGAGTATAGTATCAGACAGAGATACTGAATTCATGAGTCACTTTTGGAAGACACTATGGCACAAATTGGGAACCAATCTATCCTTTGGGTCTGCATATGACCCTCAGACATATGGTCAAAATGAGGTGGTTAATAGAATCCTTGGGAACCTATTGAGATGTCTCACAAAGGAGTATGGTCAAACTTGGGATCAACTCTTAAGACAGGAAGAGTATGCATACAATAATATTGTTAATAGGACTACTAGAAAAAGTCCCTTTGAAATTGTTTATAGACTGCACCCTAGAGGGATATTTGAGCTCATATAACTAAAATATGGATCCAAGGTTAGTGGTTATGCTAAAGACTTTGCACACTCCATGAAAGAGGTGCATGAAACAGTGAGAAAGAATCTAACAAAGAATACTGCAAAGATCAATAAAAAGGTGGATGAAAGGAAAAAGGAAGTCCAATTTCAAGTAGGGGATCTTTTTATGGTCGATCTGAACAAAGAAAGGCTATAGAAGGGAGTGCCAAAAAATCTACAGATGAGAAGATTAGGGCCATGTACTATTCTGGCCAAATATGACAACAATGCATACAAGGTTGATCTCCCTGAGGATATTGGTTTGTCTTCAGTCTTCAATGTTTTAGATATGGTCCTCTATAAGGGGCCTACTCCAGATCTAGACTAGATCCCTACTGAGGTTATACAAGAAGTGGAAGACTTAAATTTGAACCCTACACCACCTAAGAGAGAAGAGAAGATACTTGACTCAAGGGCCTACAAGAAGACCAGACAGAGGACATACTATGAGCATCTGATCAAATGGCATGGACAAGGATATTTAGAGGCCACTTGGATCAAGGATACATAGTTCAAGAAGTTGGGGATTGATTATAACTTACTCAATCCAAGGATGGATTAAAATCTTTCATTTGGGTAGAATGATGCAGGAGCACCTAGGCTAATCCGTAATCTAGTTTTTTGTTTTGGCTTGTACTGACCTTAGCCAAGTTAGTAGAGTTTAGTTTTGACCTTAGAAGGTCTTGCAAGTGTGTACCTAGGTGGATTTGACCAGGTTCAATCCAACCTAGATGTTTTATGCTTTGTTAGTTGTTTAGTGCTAGATTAAGCCTAAAAGTGGGAAAATGGGTTCAAAAGCCTTCAAGGCTTATGCAAGGTTAGGAATATGCCTAAAAGGGCCTCTAGAATTTTTTTACAGAATTCTATGTTGATTAGAGGTCATTGGGATTTGTTTTATGCAAAGATGTCAATGTTGTCAAAATGTTGCATGACAACATTTGCAACTTTTAAAATTTGCATGACAACATTTGGCAGAATAGGAATCTTTTTGAAGAATGATGATGGGTGGTTAATGAAGGATTTGAGAAATACTGATCCGATTGTGCTCAAAAACAACTGCATGCAAAATACCTGTTACATGAAAGAAGGAAAAGGAGGAAAAAGATGAAGAACTCAGAAGCTTAGAGAAACTCAAAAGAGTAGAGCAAAAATGTATTCTGAATTAATGAACAATAATTAAAAAGTTCAACCTTAAAAGGTGAACAAAACCCTAAAAGGAAAAAAGCTAGGTTTCACATTAATAATTAATTATTAATGTACCTAAGAGAAATTTTAAGCACTAAAGAGTAATGACAATTTAACTAATTAAATCAACATGATTTAATCAATAAGTCGAAAGGGAAATTACTCTAACACCCGCCCTTAAGCGAAGCTCAGGAGGTAAGCTAACCTAGCACAGCTATAAAAGCAGGAAATGGGTCCCAATAATAAGGCCTGATCAGGTACCCAATACAAGGAAATATCTATAAACTAGAGACAAAGGAGAAAACCCAATGGGAAAAACCCCTCTCCAAAAAGAGATGAAGCCTAGTGAAGGACAGAAGAAGCCTCCAAACTAGATAATGTTCCAGAAAATAGGAACAAAGAAAGAACATGTAGAACACCTCTGAAGCATGAAGCTGCAAACACTGTCAAAAAATGATTGTTTGAACCTGCACTATAATAGAACATGATCAGGTAGAGAAGACTATAAACAAATCCTAAAGAGCTGATTAATCAAAGATGGAAGAATGCCTCAAAAATAGGAATGAAAGAAGAGTGTCCATATGGTAAATGATCCATCTCACCGAAATGCATAGGTACCAGCCATTGCATCCACCTAGTACATAGGAACAAATATTGAATACATAGATCACTCCATCAAACTAAGGAAGCATTAGAACCAATAGAAGATACCCCCCATAATGCTAAGCAGGGAGAGGTATGATAGGTACACTAAAATGGACTGCCAAGAAACACTGCATGAGGAAGAACATACAAGAACAAATAAAGGATGGTGTCGTGGAAGAAACACTCTCTTGACACACATCATGAGGCTAATGTCATGGAAGGGACACTCACTTGACAAAAGTAGATGGAAAAAAATGCAAACATCAAACCCCCCATGGAACTTTATAATATAGTGTGAGTACAATAAAATCTCAAGCATGCATCAAATGACACTTTATCTCAGTGTGTTTGCAAAAGAAAGCTACAGAAAAAAGTGTATACAATGTTCAGAAAAGGAAACGATCCCAGGACCTCAAACATCCAAGATATCCATCAGAATGCCATAAAGAAAAAAATTGAACACATAGATACATGGAGCAAAATCTGGGTGTGAGACCCATAAAAGAAGAAAGAGAATGGAAGCAACTTTTCGACGCCATGCGGAAGTCAAAAAAAGGAGTCCGGAGGAGAAAGATATAGTGATCAGAGTGCAAAATGGAACCCTGAATTTTAATGACAAAAAACCTTGCAAGATGGAAAAATCAGATAACCAAACTGAAAAATATCGAATGGTCTTAGAACCAGCTTTCTGTTGATATCTCGTTTGGCAAAAAATGCCTCTGTTTGCTCAAGTTATGAGCAAAAAACCACCAGTAGGTCAAAAACCAAATGATCCAGAAGAACCTCAGCCAAAAATGGCAGAGTCCGACTAAACTGGCGAAAAACCTCCAAAAATGACTGCCTCCACAATTCCCACCAAAATGGCAGAAAAAATATTATTTTTTAATGAAAAAAATAATAAAAACAACAATTGTTTTTTTGTAAGAAAAAAATAATTAAAAAATAGAAATTGTTTTTTTTTTTTTAAACAATTAAAAAAACAGGCATGCTTTTTTTTAAAGAAAAAAAAAACATTAAAAAAATAATTTATATATTTTTTATTTTAAAAAGATTTATTTTAAAAAATTTATATTTTTTTATGAAAAATATTTTTAAAAATGGGGCGGCGGCTGAGCTCGATGCACGAAGCTGCGGGCTTGAATGTCGAGCTATAGGCACGGGTCCCCAAAAATATTTTTTTATTTTTTATTTTATTTTTTTCGTTTTGCCTTGAAAAACCTGTCTGGAGGCAAAATTTGTTTTTCCAGATGTCACGGAGGCCAAAGCTGACAAACCTTATATGAAAATATAGGTTTTTGGGCCTTCTGAGCGTGATGATCAGGTCCGTTTGGGCCCAAAATGCTCCAAAAAAACTTCACCTCCAAATTGAAGACAAAAACCCTGAAAAAGTTGAGATTTTCTCCTTCAAATACAACTTCAAAAACTCCAAAACATGTAGTAGTAGAGGGGCTCTGATACCATGCAGGATCTGAGAAACACTGATCTGATTACACCCACGAACAACTGCATGCAAAATACCTGCTACAGGAAAGAAGCAAAAGAAGGAAAAAGCTGAAGAACTAAGAAGCTCAGAGAAACTCAAAAGAGTAGAGAAAAAATGTATTATGAATTAATGAACAATAATTACAAAGTTCAACCTTAAAAGGTGAACGAAACCCTAAAAGGAAAAAAGCTAGGTTGCACATTAATAATTAATAAAAGAATTAATTGTTAATGCACCTAAGAGAAAGCTTAAGCACTAAAGAGTAATGACAACTTAACTAATTAAATCAACATGATTTAATCAATAAGTCGAAAGGGAAATTACTGTAACAGTTAATGTAACGGCATAAAATCAGGGGGAAGTCATATTTAGACATGGAGGATCCCATTTCCCAAGGTAGATGGATGTAATGAGTGATTTGAATTTGAGGGAGAAGCTTTGAGTACTGGTTTTTGCATACAATCGATTATTTTGATGATTGTGAGTTAGTGGATGGATTGAATAGCTAGATCCAGTGTTGCATTTGTGTAGTAGAGGTAGTTTGAAGAACATTTTGTTTAGCTTTTAAGTTGTTTTGAGTTCATTAGAATAGTTTATTAAATTGTTTTGTTAGTAGCACAGTTACTGGTGTTGTTTAGGCAGTTTTAGGAAACATGGCTCCCCCATAGATCTCCACCATGAAAATCATCATGGCCCAGAGGGATATGAAAGGGAAGCCATTGTATAGTGTACATATGGAAGGAGGAGCTCAGAGAAGCCAACTAGCTATTTTTTGGTGTCATGCCCTAGGCGAGTCCAGTGTGCCCAGTTAGGTGCATGACAGTGATCTAATGGTGTGTAATTACAGCGGAAAGATTGGGAGAATGGAACCAAGTATGGTTTAACAAGACTAGAGGTCCTACAGATACCTCTTAGGAAGATTAGGCATTGTCCAATCCATTAAGATAGATTTCTAAGCAGAAATCAGTAGACTGCATAAAAATAGCCTTATTTTCCCTATTGGCCCTAAATTCTAGGAACATATTGTACGGAGGCCTTAGAACCCTAAGACCACCAAAATCCTTAATGTATTGGAAAAGGGAGTCTAAATATCTAATTTTGTTTTTGGGGTTTGGGAGTTTTGTGAGAGAAGTGGGAAAAACTCACTGATTAGGGCTAATTGACCTATTAGGTCTAAAAGACCAAATTCACCTAAGGTCTGAGATCATTTGAAAAATCATTGATGTCCTATTCTAATGGGATCATATGTAAGGAAAGAAGTTTTATTATCAAGGTTTACACCCCCTGTAGCACTTATGATGAGATGGAGATGAAAATGCACTTGGAGACATCCAAGGAGGAGTAAGGGATTGAAGAACACTTTGTTGGTAGTGACCCCAAGGTGAAGCACAAAAGAGACCAACTCATAGAGTTGTGTTGGATAATTCCTAGGATATTTGAGCAAGGGCTTGGAAGATCCTAGAAGAGAGGGTAGGATCTTGAGAAGGCTAGGAACAATTGAGTCCTAGATTTGGTTTGTGCAAGCACACCTTGAGAGTCTCTATCAGGTGCACACAATATTTATATCTTGAATATGAATTACCAATTTATCATGCCTGGTGAAGTCATCCTTTATTTTTGTGGTCTTCTTGAAACATGCAACATCATACAATTCCTTAACATTTTCTCTATACCCTGACTCTAAAATCTTTTCTTTTATTAATTTTGCTTCATCAATATTCAACAAGGTTTCAAGATAATAGTTTTCCCATGATTTTATATCATCAATATTATTGCACCTATTCTCTATTGATGTAAAATTATGGAGATATCCATCACATGTTGCATGTTTCATCACAAATTTTTCTACTATGTCACCTCCCTCCTTCACTAGCTTCTCCGAACAACCGATAGTAGTGTTTTCTACTAACTTCATCGCTTCAAGCTCATGTATTGACATTAGGGAGAGTACTATAAGTGGACCTACTATATTCACATTGACTTGATCTGGTAAGTACTATATTCAATAATTGGTGACCAACCTCTCCCACTAAACAAAATAAAATTATAACCTTATACGGGAGGGGCCCTCCTGCTACCCTAATTAAAGTTCCCACTGGCAATATATATTTTATTGGCAGGAGGGTAGCGCATTCGGATAAGAAGCATGGGTGGATGATAGTTGGGTTGGGTGGCCCTTACTATTCTAATGGAAGTGCCTAGGTGGGTGGTCGAGGTGGTTGGATGATAGTTGGAGTAGGTGGAGAGAATGTTTCTTCTACTTGGTGAATCAACTCTAGTAGATGTTTGAGATATGTTGTAACTTCTTATGGTTGAGCCTTTTATCTATTTTTAGCCTCATCTTCCTTCTTCAATTTTTCTATTATGCTTTATATATCATCTCTAAATTCTTCTATCTAATGATCACTGGTAGTAAGACCCATATTGACAATTGTGATATTTTAATCAGTCACAATCACATCTTCCCTTCTTTTTTTAGTTATTGGAATAGATACATGGATAACCTTTTTTTATTGGCATCCATTGTCATATTTTAGTATGTATTTATCTTCTTCTTCTCCTTAGGTTGACCAATATTAGCAAACAAATCATCTAAGCTCAGTGGTGGAGGCCTTACTATTTCTTTCCTCTTTAGATTCCCTTGTAGCCATATAGGGATAGTCAGTTCACAAGTGAAGCACTTCCTCGATTAGAATTTGAATATCCAACAACCTTATCTTATTGTGTTGTTTATTCTATTTCCTTTTGTTTTTTTTTTGGTTAGAGGTTCAATCTCAACTATTTGCACAATTTTCTTTGTATGGAGAAGCATTTCTTTAGGCAGTTCTTATTTACTGTCATGTTTTCTTAATCCCATATCCAAGTAATCTTCCACTTTGAGAGGAATTTTAGTTGGAAATCATCCAATGTAGCCTCAGTCTCTTTGTTTATTTCTTATTTTGTATTGTACATTGCCTTTTTTAGACATCCTCTATCATTTTCTCTAGACCTCCAAGTCATGGAAAAGGAATCGAGTCTTTAGGAGAAATCTTCATTTAATGCACCTTTGATGTTGTGGCTTCTTGAATACGATCCTCATGCTCTATTGAATCTCCAAAGATTTTAATAACTTCTACTTCTATAGGAATGGTGTTGGATGTTGCAGTAGTTTCTATGATGGGTTCAGGTGATGGAATGAGTGAGAAATATTTTTTGGAAATGATGGGAAGCATAGGGTCTATTGGTGTAGATAAAGGTTCAACGTTGGTTATGGATGGATGTTTAGTAGGAGAAAAATTAGGTGGAATGGATGGAATGGCCATTTGTACCATCATAAATTGTAAGAATCTAAGTGGTGTGTATAATTTCATGATTATTTAGCACTCACTTTAGTGTGTTTTCATTTCAACATGCGTGATACTACTTCATGTTACATTAATGAACACCAAAATTCAAATATGGGTCCTTTATCAATTAAAATTTATTTAAAATCAAGGTAAGCCCTTATTTATAAGTGTTCTCCTCTATTACTCCTCTATTATTCCTCTAATCTAATAATTCATTTCACCACCTATGCCCTATTTTACCACTTTTGGCATTCGTTCTCTATCTTGATCTCATAATTATTTGTATCTTGTAATCTAAAATCCCTCAATCATCTGGGACCCACTATCCTAATTTGAGCTCTGATTGGATGGAAAAAATGTCTCGTGGAACAAAAATCCCAGGGCATTTTGTTCCCCGGGAATGGGGTTCAAATTTGATATGGGGCTTGGTGTTTGTTTTTTAGTTGGGTTTCTATATCTATGGTCGTCTTTGTTGGCATATTTGATGTAGTGCTGGTAAGTGAGTTTTCGAGATGTCATGATGCAGATTTGATTACAAGATGATCAATTATTATGTTGTCATTGATGTCAACTATTGACCTTGTGTTCTTAGTGTGTTGCCAAGCATAGTTGTGATGAATGAAAGTTTGCAGTAAATTTTAGTGGTTTCTATATCTATGGGAGACTTTGGTGTGTCTCTGGATGTCTAGTGCATGACCGCTGCTACTGAAGTGATCTTATGTGAAATTTGTGATCGATTGAAGTATAACAGTGCAATTTCTAGAATAATTAATGATAGGTGATAAATGATTTGAATGTCTTGTCAAATCTTTGTTGTGTCTTGTGGAGAAGTCACAGGATATGATGGACAATAGTGTTCAGATGCTACAGTTGTGACCTCAACTAATTTGAGTGACTGATGTGTAGGATAGGTGATCGGTGAGCAAAGACAAAGTTTTTAACAGATTAAAGTGTTTGTGTTCTTGAGAGACAGTTGATATATCTTTGATCGGTGATCGGTGTTGAGGTTGTGGTGGAATCGGTTGAGATAGTCATGATCTGGTGACATGTCTTCATGATTGGAGGTGATGATCTGGTATCACATTGTTCGATTCTAGCATGTGGAGAAGATTCTAGAGGAAGCATATTTTTGGTCAAAATGAGTTTGACCCCTTGACACAAAATTCTATGTAAATCAATGTATTGGCTGACACGGTCTTGGAAATATGTTTTGTACATTGAATTTTATTTTGTGGCGCGTTGGATCTTAGTGGGATATTTGAAATTCACATCTATTTCAAAATTAGGGATTGATTAAGGTAGTGGACTTAAAAGTTCAATATGTAATGGATGAAGTTAAAAGTTAAGTGTGTTGACCGTGTGTTGGGAAAGTATAGTTTTAAAGTTTGAGTTTTGATCAAGCCAGGGAAGAGTTAAGTGTTTTGATAAGAGATTGTGTGCTTTAGTGGATCTAATCAAGAAGAGGTAGTGTTGTTCTACAAATCATTCTTTTTTTGTTCCCTAACAGTTGCAACAGGTTAAATCCCTTAACCGGGTAGATCTTAACAAATATTTATTGTAAATCCTCTAGCAAGGTGACACTTTGTCAAGTGTTCAAAGTCCTCTAACAAGGATACTCTTAACATAGTAAAGTACCTAACAGGCCTAAGGAAAATCCCTTAACCGGGTAGCACCTAAAAATGTTGTTGTAAACTCCTAACAAGGTTAAGCTCCTCATAGGGTGTACTGCGGAAGAGTGCATCATTTAGTTGGTACTAATTCCCACCATGGTTTTCTCCCAATTTGGGTTTCCACGAGATAAATATGTGTCAACTTTGTGGATGGAGTTGCATTTTTATGATTTTCATTTGTTGTAGTTAAGGTTAATCTTGTGAATGTTGGTTTAATTTTAAGAGGTTAAAAAGTTGGATTATTTGGTAGATTACTAGTCCACNGTCCCCCCCCCCCCCCCCCCGCCTCCTCTCAGTAATTTGATCTTAGGACTAATAGTCTCTCCCAATTTTATCTCTCAATTTTCTATAAAAGCAAGCCTTATGCCTCATTTTGGTTTAAGATGAAATCAATTGCAAGGTTGAATCCCTAATTTGAAGACATCCCATGAAGTAAGAGCTTGTGAATCAAGACTACATCAAACAATTATCATATCAAGTATTTTACAAACATTTTATCAAGTATTATATAACACGAAGCATTCAACATCAATATTGAGTTTCAAAAGGATCATGACAATAGTTAGGAGATCACCGACTGGTGATTGGCTTTTACTCTACCTCTTAGGTTGGGTGTGATTTCCTATTATTCTTGTATACGCTAAAAATTGGTCCAAGTGCATCTACCAATTAAATACTAGCTATTTAATTAATGTCCCAAGTCTACTATTATATAATTAAATTCAAATGTTTAATTATATAATTCACATTCTCAATTAATTCTTCAAATTAATCTGAACTATCTCTAATGCCATCAATTTACCCTCTTGAATAAATTTTATTTATTTAAATTCTTCTAAATATCCCTTTTTGAATAAATTTTATTTTATTCTAAAATATCCTCCATTTCCCATTCTTCTATAAAACCATGATTTCAATTAAATTAATCTAATTTAAATCTTTAACCTAAATCTAACCTAGGTTGGACCACCTACACTCATCCCACTAAACCTACATTTGGAATTAATCTTTGATTAAATCCTTAAACTCCCTAATTCCTAATCTCATTAGCCTAATGAGATGCTCTCACACATGTAAGCATCTCTTCCCTAAAGTGGAGTCATCTCACTTTTCCATAAAAGCCCCAAACCACCTCTCTTACACATGTCTCCCCTTTCCTCTTCCAAGTGTCTTGGGGATCTCATCTCTTACACTTGTATCTTACATGTCATTTACCTATCACTTTCACAAGTTGCTCCAACATGTGAGAAAATTTCTCTCTTGATTGGCCTCCCTTTTTTTCCTACATGTCACTTATGTGGCATCCACCTAAGATCCACATCACCAAAGCCTCCAAAAAATCTATAAATAGATATTTCTTCCAATTCATTTGGATTGTGTCTTTTATTTCAATATCACAATGCTCCTCTTTGTCTTAAAATTCATATCTTTATAATTGCATCTTTCTCTTGCATTTATTGTAGTTTCGTGGTATTCTTCGTAGTAGTTGCACATTTAATATCATAATGCTCTTATTGCTAGTTAGTTGTAGATTCATTATTGTTGTTTGCATATCATAATAGTTTAGTAGTTTAGATATTGCATCTACATTTTCATCACTTGGTTTATAGTGCAAATTGGTTCCTCATACAAACTTTGTGATTCCTTGAACCTCTAACATAGTTACAACATTAACCTTGTTCCATCATTTTATATCATAAGAATGTCTTTGGATATCATCATTGTTTTAGTAATCATATTAGCATGCATCATAGTCTTAGTTTTAGTCATTATAATTCTCATAGAAATGTTGTCTTTTTCATTCTCATACATCATTGTGAAATCTCGTTCATCAGGTTGTCATCTAAATGATCTTCAAGTGTTGTTGAGAGCAATTTCAAAAGATCAAATAGTCCTTGGTGATAGAGAACCATAAGATTGTTTTAGAGACCAATGTTGTTGTATTTGATTCAAATTTATATTAATTTCTAATCTAATATTTCATGGGTGTGTTGGTTTTGATTTTAATTGAGTAATCAGATTTCCACCACACATTTTCGGTACCCACCATGGGGCTCAATTATCCCCTAACACATTAGGGTTTCGTAGGTTTTAGCCCAGATTTTGGAAGTTTCATTTTAGCACATAGTTCACATAGATTAGCGCATAACCAGAATTAAATCTATTTCGAGCTATGGTCAATTTAGCGCATCGCAGTTGTATTTTAGCATATACTTTCAAATTTTCACCACATATTCACTGTCTTTCAATGTATACTGACGAGAATTTAGTGCATACCATTTGTCTATTAGCACATAACTATTTTAGTGCATGAAAGAAAAAAATATTATATTCTGTCTGATTTTTAGTTCTACGGAGATTCAACATATAACCCTTGTCTTTCAACACATGGCTTCTATAGTTTAGCACATAGATCATGTCTTTTAGCGCATAATTTTAGTAGTTCAATGCATAGCTTCTGTTTGTTAGTGCATACTATTCTAGCGCATAGTTCTGCATTTTAGCACATAATAGGTTTGTTTTAGAGCATGATGTTTTTCAAATAGAAATAAAATTTTAACAGATTCTGATTTATGTGTTCTATTTTTGGCTGCAAGAAATATGATGACAAAAGGTAATAAGTTCAAGAAAATAATCAAACGTCTTCTTGGATTTTCTTTTGTGAAATCTTTGAAGAGAATGATTGCACATCAAGAGAAGATTAGTGAGAAAATTTGATTTGAAGAGGAAAGAGGGAGCATTAATAAACATATTGTTACCCTTCAATATTATCAATTGAAATATAACGTTCACATAAACATCCCCGTTCTGATGTTTGTTCCTTACTTTAAGACTGAGCCTTATTATGGTTGATGTTTATTGAATTGTGTCTTGAGATTTTGATGTTTAGAGCATGTTAACAACTAACTTATCATGAAATTCAAGAAAAATGTTAAGGAGAATTCCTGGTTTCATATTGAGGAAGGACTTTAAGAAAAGACTAGCACATGCTTCTAAGATTGAATGGGCAAGATCCATTGAAACAACACAAGAGGAAGTTAAAGCTTACAATCACTATGCACATATTGTAAATCTTTATCAAGAAAAGTATAACTTGGAAGTTGATAGAAATTCTCATTTTTAATAAATCATTGGTCATTTGATTTATTTGATTTTTCTAACCATGGGATACTAACTTTGATCAAGAGCTTGATAGCATTGAAGGAGCAGAATGAAAAGAAACAAAAAATTACTAAAATTGTTCAAAAGGGCACATTCTAATTCCTACAATCTCATGTGTGGCCATTTCATTTTTAAAATAACATGCTCTCAATTGAAAACATAGATTAATTAGTACATTCCTTGTTTGTGGACTAAGGTGATAGGGATATTCTCTCCCCTTAAATGGGTGACCAAAATACCAGACTCACCAAAGTCCCCTTAGTAAGAAAAAGTTCATGGAATTAATCTTGGATGTGACATGATTGAATATTTGATGTGGTAGGGATATGCTCTCACCTTAATTGGGTGATCAAAACACCAAATCCACTTAAAATCTATTTTTCATTTCAATAGTGCATTTTATCCTTAGCGGGCCTGCCTCCTGAGATTTTCCTCAATGAGGTTAGTGAGAGGGAATGACCCAAGTGGGATACATACAAAATCCATGGCATTCCAACCCACTATAAAATAAAACATGTTCATCCTTAATAGGGTGGTCGATAGAAAGATCTTGAGAATAACCCTCTTCTAGTAGTCCTTCGGGATCATGCAAAACCGTGTTTTTATGCGGGTGAGAGGCATCTTTAATGAAGCTTATACTCAATTTTTTTGAATGAAATCATACTAAAACCTTGATAGATAGAAATCTTACCTGTTTATCCATGGTGTATCTGTAGACGTCTAAAATCGTCCTTATATTAATTTAATTAATATTCCCATAACATTATTTTTAATTTTAATTAATTATATTTGTTATATTCTCCTATCTATTTAATTAAATTTATTCAATCAAATATAATTCACTTTCCTTAATATTTAAATTTAATTTAAATATTCCCCCTTTTTGATGTATTGAATCTTATTTAATACATTACCCTTCATTAATTCCCTTTAAATAAATTTTTAATTTATTTATTCCTCCACATGACTTAATTCTACTAAACCAAATTAATCTAAATTTTAAATTTAGATTAAGCTAATTTGAACCTAGATCTTACCCTACCTCACATCACTCTCACCAAATAAACCTATTCACTAATTAACTAAGGTTAATTAGGCTAATTTCTATATTCCTACACCAATTAGTCCTAATTATTTTCTCACACATGTGTGAGCAAGTTTTCAAAAATTGTCTTTTCCAAATAATCCTTATTTGGTGCCAAAAAGGTTTCTTACACCCATGATGACACCTTCTTACACTTTCTAAAAGTGTTTCATTGGACTAAAACTCTTACACCCTCTTACACCTTCTTACAAGACCCTTCACATGTGTACTTTAAGTACACTTTGACCCATCACATTCAAAGTTGCTCACACATGTGTGAGAAAAGTGGGCCTCTTTCATGACTTATGTGTCCCTCATGTGGCACCTATGTGGATGCCACATGAGCTCCACCTCATCCAAGCCCTCTCTCTCCTCCAAAAAATCTATAAATAGAGGTCTTTGTCAAGAGCAAATCATCTCCATTTTATGCATTATTATCATGTTAAAATAGCTTTAGAATTCTTAGTTCATTGTTCATGTTCATGCTTTTAGTTAATATTTGAATCTAGATATTACATGTTAGGATTAATGGAATGAATTTAGTTTCCTTTCATTAGATCTTTCATATCATTCTTAGTATAGTTTGCATCATTTTTATGCATATGATGAATAGCTTGAGACAAGTTCTTCATACTTGTTCTTGAGTTCTTCATCCATCCATTAGTTTGCATTCTAGTTTCATCCACCAATCAATCATAGTGGGATTAGTATATTGTGTTGGGAGAGCACACCCACACACCTCTCTAAGAGAAAATTAACAAGGTCTTGGGTGCCCTTATTCAGCTCATCGGAGGTCATGATGGAGTTTCTTATTTTTGTAATAGGCTTTAGACATGTTAGTGTAACTTATTGATTGTTATTTCTCTAAGATTTGCATGTCTGAGCATGCTCCCAATAGGTAGGATTCTAGCATGAAAATTTTGGCACACCCGCTGGGACCCACGTCCCTTGTTTTCTAACATTTTTTTGCAGATTTTTCGCAGTTCAGAAAAATTTCACGCAGACCCATCTCCACTCTAGAGTCGTCATTTCTGCTGATTGCCATTTCCGTAGATTTTCATCTCCGCTTCTCAGTCATCTGTGCAACTCAGTCATCTGCACGTATACTTCACTATCTCCGCTTGTTTATAAAAGACTTATAAAAACTATGGTTTAAACTACTTTTTGTCAACTTTTAGCATTTTTAACTCTCGGATTTTTGACAATAACAAAGTTTTTAAGAGTTAAATGTTGTCTGGTTTGATAAAAGTATTATTTTTAAGCTTGAGTAAGTTTTTTATTTTTAACAGAATCTGACTGTCAGTATTTTTCCGTCTGTGTAGGTCTATCACTTTTTCGCAGATCACCATCTGCGACACTTTGTCGTCTGCGCATTTTCTGAGTTTTGTGATTATTTGCAGTGTTTAATATCTGAAATTCCAAACTACTGACAAATTTCATGCAGGTTCCTTAATGATTATTAACAGATTTATCAAAATGAACTTGTATGACTAATCATTTGTCTTGGAATGAATGTTGTTTAAAAAAAAACTCACTCAATCTTGAATGTTAAAGGAATGAACCTCATCAATCTTGAATGACATAAGGTAAATGAACACACATCTCCAAGTTTTCTCTTTTTTGTGTGGGAAATAAATTGAACATGAATGGTTAACCATACTATTGTGTCTTTTGTTTAGGTAGAAAAAAACACATAGTTTCTTTAATGGGTTCAATTTGGAATGAATATTTCTTGGTGTGTTTGAAGAAGTGTTTCTCAACACTTCTTTCGAGCTATATGTCATTAGATTAAAACCCTTTAACATAAGTGATGCTATGATTAAGTTATAGCCGTATCCTCTCCCCGCGCCTTTGTGGATCTTGGGTGAAGAGAAAGCTTAGCTTAATCAAGCTTCTAGAGAGGCATGTCTAAAGAGTGCGCTTCCCCTTTAGAGGATGACCTCAAACCGGTAATCCCGTTGGCTAATATAGAAATAAAGTGCGACCCAAAGGTCCTCTTTATCCCTTCAAGCTCGGCCAGGTCGTGTTCAATGGTAGTCCATATTGAGTGAATATCCTCAGCATATTGGCATGGTTGAACTAGAGACTTAAGTGTCTCACGCCGTACAAACCGATTGTGGGGACGCCATGAAATCTTGCTAGCAACTATAAATTAGTAGCCTACCCGATTCACCTCCAAATGGTGACTTATTATAGTAAAAGGGGAGGGAAGGTTCTCCCCCCAAGATTCCCATCATATGTGTCCCAGGGTATTGTATTGCGAAAGAGATCTTCGTAGCATGGCAACAATACTAGGCAAAAGGCAAAAACATGGGCACCCTTCTGGGGGTGACATGTGTGAGCTAAAGGACTACCAAGCAATGGGCTTATAATATTTCATGTGAAGCCAAATTCCTAAGGAAGCTACTGTTTGAATTGTCTTCGTTGTGCTAGACCCAGTAAAAACATTAGTGGCTTGAAAGAGTCACTTGAACATACACAAATGAGATATTACAAAGTTGAAGCAATATTTCCTAATGTCACATTTGCTAGCATCCCTCAAGGTTGCTTTGTCCCTTGTTGGATTTTTTTGAGACATGTCTATTATTTTATGGTTTGCCTGTGCTGAAATTAGTTCTTTTCATTGAACAAATTTCCCCAAAATCAGACTGAAGGTCAAAAATCTGCCCAAAATTTCAACACAATGCCTTAGCCATAGTCGGTCATCTCCGCTCTGGATCCACCATCTGCGTAGATTACCATCTGTGTAGATCACTGTCTGTGAAGATCATCGGCTGCGTCTGAGACTGTCGTCTCCACTTTAAAACAGTGAGCTTCAAAGTTTGCTGAGATATTCAAAATTTGACCTTCCACAGGACCCTTGAATCATTTTTCCTAGATCATTCATTCATTCAGCCAAAATAAGATTTTCCATGACATGACCAATTTCAAGAAACATAAGAAGGTTAAGCTTCCAACACCTCCAGTCCTTAGAGAGCAAAAAGAAACCACCCATAAATCCAAGGAATATCAACATATTACAACATCTATCAAACAAGAGATTGAACATCATGAGAAACTTGACAAAATTTTCTACAATAACAAAATTTGCAATTTCATGGCCAAGTTTTCAATCAACAGTACTTTTGTTACCATTGAACAGTAGGATTAGGTAGCACCTTGCTTCTGCATCATTCTTTCATTCTTCCATCATCATTCTTCCTTCTCTTGGAGCATTAGATCAAACCATCAAATTAAATCAAATATTTAGGTTGAAAGAACTTAACCAAAGTATCACAAACCTTCATCCTTAAATAAACACAACATTGTTTGTAGACCATCAATCCGTCTCAAGTGATTTAAATCCTTAGTGATGTCCCATTTTTCTTGAGATCACAAGTCCATCTTCAAGTAGAATAGGTATTACTTTAAATCCTTTTGTGTTTGTATCATCATAAGGTTTTAACATGCTTAGGTTTTGTTCCAAAAACATTTAAATCAATTATCAATCAATCCAATCAATCAAATCCAATCAAATTCACGATCAAAGATCTTTACTCCATTTCATTTCTTACATCTCCTTGTCTTCCATTCTTCTAAATCTACCATTGTATGGTTGTCACTCGATCCCAAGCTAGAAACATGAGGCGAACAATATTCAACACTGTTACCCGTGAGGAGAATCCATTTTCCACTCAATACTTTCAAGGAACTGGGGTACGAGCTGAGGAAGTGCCCAAAGAAAATGAATTAGTGGACCAAGAAGAAAGACCCACCCAAGTGAATGACTTCCTTAGAGATGCATACAACTTGGAAATGGTTGAGAAGGTCATTATGCATAACAGTGATGAAATATTCTTGAATCTTATTCATAATGGTGTCACAGTTCCTGTTGACTTTGATGAAACACTTCTTACCCGAAATCTCACCAAAGCCATTATTGTCACTACTGCAGCCATGGCTTCTACTTCAAATGCTACAACATCACATAACACTGGTAAGGGACCTATTAGCAAACCTTCCACATCAGTGCCTATATCAACACCTATGTCAACAACTACATCAATACCCCAATTGACACCTGAACAAATTCAACAGATCATAAGTGCTTTGCCAAACAATACTACACATAATAGCACCCAAACAACAGTGACTCAAGGATCAAGTGCTAATGTCAATAACATAGGGCAGGTTTCCATGCCCTTTTCTTCATCTTTGTTTCAAACATTGGGGGCAAAAACATCTGCAACAAATGCGTCACGAGCCTATCAATATATACCTCCTCCTACCATTGGCATGACCTCCACGGGATTTTCAACTACACAATTTGGAGGAGGCGGAGGTTATGTACCCCCGTTTTTCACATAAAATACTCCAGACTTCACCCAACAATTCAATGAGCTCAAGAACATTGTACAAGGATTACAGAATGGGGGCAAGAAGGAATTTTCTTTTGAAGAGATTTGTCCCTATCCATTTGACAAGTCTATCACGATGCAACCATTCCCACCAAACTTTGAGATGCCCAAGTTTGAGAAATACAAAGGTGAAACATGTCCTCTACAACATCTAAAAGAGTTTTAAATTGCATGTCAAGAGGTTGCCTATAATGAGAATTACTTAAAAAGACTTTTCACTAGGAGTCTTGGAGGCACAGCCTTGGAATAGTTCATGGACCTTCCTTATGGGTCAATCTCTACCTTCTCTGATCTTTCAGAGAAGCTTGTTGGACAATATTCATATAACATTGAGCATCAAGCAACACTCAGCGATTTGTGCAATACCAAACAAAAGAACGGAGAAACCTTTGCTAGCTTCTTACAATGATGGAGACATATTGTGAATTGCTTGCCATGGAAAATACCTGATAGTCACTTAATTGACATATTCACAAAAAATTTAATCTCTGAGATGTCCTTCCAAATGAAAATGGCTTCACCTAACACCTTTGAGTCCCTTATCAAGAAGGGAAAAGACATTGAAGATGACCTTTTGCAAAGAGGTAGCATCAAAAATTATACTCCTTCCAATAATGATAAACCAAAATTTTGGAGTAAAAACAAAGGAGTTGTCAATGATGGAGTGACTGATGCCAAGCATGTTCAAAATGTTCAAGCATCCAACAATAATAATCAAAACAATCGCAATAACAATCAAAATCAAAATCAGTATTGCAACAACAACCAAAATCAGAATCAACATCTGAACAATTAGAACAATCATAATCAGAACAATAATCAGAATCAGAATAATCAGAACAATAATCAACAACCGCGCAATCAATCATTCTTGTTCCCTCGCAACAACTACAACAATAACAACAACAATAATAATGACAATCGACAATGGCGACAATTCACAGCTTTAGCAGAACCTCTAGATGTGATCTTCAAACAACTTGCGGATCAAGGAATGATAGTTTACCCAAATACTCAACCTTTTGATGAGAATCAACCTAAACCTGTATGGTATAGAGATGATGAGTATTGTGATTATCATCGCATCAAGGGGCATGATACCAAGAAATGCATGAATCTTAGACACTTTGTGCAAGATCTCATTGAGGATGGGAAAATTGAAGTTGAAGGTCAGAATGCATCCTCATCTAATGCGAAACTCAAAGTCTACAATCAACCCTTCCCACCTCATAATAAAAATAATGCATCAAATGCAATCCCATATGACTATTCTACCAATACTATTACAGGCCATGATCGAACATGTGGGAATTTAAGTGAAAATGATATCTTTGCGTTTGACTCTCTTTGTGGCCGCATTGAAGAATCTGACACACGCGTTAAGACCATAATCCTCAAAGTTGTTGATTGTAATGCTACTACACGTAGACCCAGAGTCACTGTTCAAGCTGCTGATAAACCTTCTACATCTGCAAATCCACTAGTTGTACCATCTACTACTGCTCGACCTGCTTTGCACTTTGACTTATTGGCCCTGTTACGAAAGACGCCTGCACAGATATCCATTCTAGAGCTCTTGATAACTTCACCAATTCACAGAGAAATCCTTGATAAATATCTAAATGAATCTCATGTCCCTATGAACATCAATGTTGTACAATTCAAAGCTATGATAGGGAACCTAGCCACGCAAGAACATCTAGTCTTCACTAATAAGGACTTTGGTGGTCTTGATCCTCATCATAATAAGTCCCTCCATATAGAAGGTAAAATCTGCTCCACAAGAGTAAAACAAGTCCTCATAGATGGTGGATCTGGCTTAAATTTGTGCACATTGAAAATGATTCATAATATCGCTCTTTCTGAGGACCTCATTGATGCAGACAAATGAATTACAATAAAATCCTATGATGATTGAGAATGAGAAAGCAAGGGTTTGATCACACTACCCTTACAAGTGGGCCCGGCCCTGATTGAAACTGTTTGCCATGTACTAGATCTAGATCTACCTTATAACATCTTGCTAGGACGTCCATGGATACACACTATCAAAGGTGTACCCTCTACTTATCATCAATGTCTAAAGTTCCCACATCATGGTAGAGAAATCACAATTCCTGGAGATCCTGAGCCCTTTCAATACTGCAAGAGATTGGAAGGAAAACAAGCTAATTACTGTCTGTTGAATGAGTTTGGCCAACATTTCAATCAAGAAACCCATGTTTCAAACACTCCATTAATTCCAAAAAAGACATCGGAAACACCAACTGAACAATCGAAAGGAAAGGAAAAGGTTACTGAAGACAAGGCTACTGAAGACAAACCCTCCTCATCTAAAGCAAAAGCCACATTTATAGATCAAGGCATGGGAGAGTATAAATTTGAAAGTGCTTTATGTATTGGGAAACTCCCTCTATCTCCAAAGTCTTATGGAAGACCATCACCATTACCCCTCTCCAAAGATAAAGCACTTATGCACTATAAATCAACTATTTTTGAACATTGGGGGTCCCTATCAGATGAACACATGGAATATAGTGTCCTTGATTGGCTCTATAATGATGAAGAAGAATGACTTGTAATTTTCCCCAAAGAAAAGTATCCTAAAGTTACTCCCATTGTTGAAAGCATGGGATATCATGGTACTAGCCTTGGAGATAATGAAATAGGTAAGAATAAGATCATAACAGCTAATGGCTATCCTAAAGGACATGGATTGGGTTTCATAGAAACTAAGAATAACTTCACTAAGGATTATTCTCTAGCTGCCTCAGAATCAGACACTGAGGAAGAGTTCTTCAAAATTCCTTTCCAATATATTGAAGATGACCTAAACAAAAATCACCATGTTTTCACTATCACCCAAGCTGACCTTTCATCCCCTCGTTTACCCCTCACAAACCCCAAATTAATTAACTGGGATTAGCAAGACTCACCACCAGCGTTGGATGTATGTGATTTAGATGAGGCAGTTTTAGCCCTGGACTTAAGAATCTCTGAGAGTACGAACATCAGATACACTATAGTGAACAAGCCTACTTCGATAGCCAAGTCAACTCTCTCAGTCGCAAAAGTGAAAAAGAAAATAAAAATAAAAAAAATGAAAATACATCCTCTTGTGAAAACCTCTTGCAGGCACCTTTGGAGGCAGAAAAAGACAAAATAAAGGATGCTTCCTCTAGAGAAAACCTTTCTGAGGTGTTAGAGGAGTGAGAGGTTGACTTTCCATTTATATCTTCAGAACCAAAAGTGTCCTCTATGATTATTGAAGATACTATTCCAATCAACCTAGGCACGGAAGAAGATCCACACATCACCTACATTGCAGTTTCTCTCAGCGATCAAGAAAAGAAAGACATGACAGCATTCTTGCATAAACATAAAATCAACTTTGCCTAGACCTACAAAGACATGCCCAGGCTTGATATAGATCTTGTCATGCATCATCTTGCTGTAGATCCAAGTGTAAAACCTGTTAAGTAGAAACTTTGCAAGATGCATCCTCAAGTTGCATTGGTAGTCAAAGTAGAGCTTCAAAAGATGTTGGACACTGAAGTAATCAGACCAATTGATTATCTTTAATGGGTTTCTAATATTGTACCAGTAGGTAAGCCTATTGGGGGCATTCACATTGCACAGATTTTAGAGATCTAAACCTTGCATGTCCCAAGGATGATTTTCCACTCCCAAATATTGATATTATAGTGGATTTGACTGTAGGACATGAAATGTTGTCACTTATGGATGGCTTCTCATGTTACAATCAGATCAGGATAGCACCAAAAGATCAGCACAAAACTGCATTCACAATGCCTTAGGGCACCTTCTGTTATCAAGTGATGCCTTTTGGCCTTAAAAATGCCTGAGCCACTTATCAACGAGCAATGACTACCATCTTTCATGACCTTTTGCATGTCATCATGGAAGATTATGTGGATGATCTTTTAGGCAAATCCAAAATAAGGGAATCACATATTCCTATCCTTACTACCATCTTTGAGCGATTGGACAAGTATAAGCTTAGGTTGAATCCTAAGAAGTGTGTTTTTGGAGTACAGTTTGGTAAGCTGTTGGGTTACATTGTGTCACAGCGTGGAATAGAAGTTGATCCAAAGAAAGTGAAAGAAATCCTAGAGATGCCACCACCCAAAACATTGAAGAAATTACATAGTTTACAAGGCAAACTGCAATCAATCAAAAGATTCATGTCACAACTAGCAGATAAGGTGCACTCGTTCTCCCATCTCCTGCACAAGAATATCAAGTTCCAGTGGGATTGCTTGTGTCAAAATGCATTTGAGAAACTGAAAGGATATCTGGATAATCCACCCATGTTAGTACCACATGTTGCTAGTTGTCCTCTAATTTTGTACATATCTACTACAGAGTTCATGTTGGGAGCCCTCTTGGCACAATTGGATGATACCAAAAAAGAGCGAGTAATTTACTATCTCAGCAGGACTCTTATTGGCTATGAGTTGAATTATTCCCTAATTGAGAAGGCATGTTTGGCATTGTTTTATGTACGTAGAAACTATGACATTATATTCTTAATCATAAGATTCATCTTGTTGCTAAAATTGATCCACTCAAATATCTCCTGGCACTCACTGCTCTTACTGGTCGTACAACAAAATGGGTCATGATCCTTAGTGAGTTTGACATTGTTTATGTGGATCGAAAAGCTATCAAAGGACAAGTAATTTTAGATCAGTTAGCTAAAGCACCTATTGACGGTAAACATCCTCTAATCATAGATTTCCCAAATGAATCAGTCCTTAATCTTGCCCCGAGTCCACCATGGAAGCTTTATTTTGATGGATCCTTCACTCAGAAAGGATCAGGGGCAGGAATCTTGTTTGTTATACCAAAAGGGGATCTCATCCCTAAATCTTTCAAATTACAGTTTCCTTGTACCAACAACATTGCACAGTATGAAGCCCTTGTACTTGGACTTTAACAAGCCACACAATGGAAGATTCTCACTTTATTGGTGCTTGGTGATTCACAATTGGTTATCAAACAAGTTATGGATGAATATCAAATGAAGGATGACAAGTTGCTTCCCTATCACCAAATAGTTGAATCTCTCAAGTTGCATTCCACTAAGCTAATCTTCCAACAGATCCCTTGCACAAACAACAAAGTAGCAGATGCCATGGCAACAATTGGGTCCTTGATCACTATGCCAGAACACAGTGCACGGTGTGAGTTTCTTGTTGAGAATCTTACGGTCCCTGCCTATGACAAACCAAATTCCAAAATGGTGTGTGAAAATTGATCCCAATTCCCCATGGTACCAAGAAGTATATTTCTACCTTTGTGATGGACATACCCCACTTACTTTAACCCCTAATCAACGTAAAACCTTCATTTGCCACACTTCCCAATAAATAATCCTTATCGATACCCTATTCTGAAAGCATTTCGATGAAACTCTTTTAAGGTGTCTAAATTCTGATGAAGCACAAACATCCCTGGAGGAAGTACATCAAGGAATCTATAGGGCCCACTCTAGTGGACTTACTTTGGCCAAAAATTTATTACGAATTGGATATTACTGGCCTACTATGGAGCAAGATGCCTACAACTATGTGAAGAAGTGTGTACCTTGTCAGTAGCACGGAAATTTGATATACGCTCCCTCCCAATCCCTCCAGCCCACCATCACCCCTTGGCCTTTTTCCCGCTGGGGTCTCGACCTCGTTGGCCAGATTTTCCCTAATTCATCCAATGGCCATAAATACATCCTGGCTGCTATGGAGTACTTTACCAAGTGGGTCAAATCTATTCCTCTCACCTACACTACTGGAAATAGATTTTGAAGTTTATTTTGAACTATCTTATCTATCGCTATGGCATTCCTCAAGACATTGTTACTGATAATGGAGGACCTTTTAAGAAAAAGGATGTCACAGAGCTATGTCATAAATTCAGCATTACCCACCATACCTCTTCTAAGTACTTTCCACAAAGCAATGGTCAAGCTGAGGCTACGAATAAAACCATCCTTAGAATCCTCAAGAAAATAGTCAATGAAGCTAGCCGTGATTGGCACCTTCACCTCAACCCTACCCTTTGGGCTTACCACACCTCCATTCAAACCCCCATGGGAGCCACTCCCTTTGCCCTTGTTTATGGTACTAAGGCTATTCTACCCATTGAAATTGAGCTCCCTTCCCTCAGAATCTCTCTCAAGAATCTGTTGTCCGAAGAAGAATATAGAGTTGCCCGCTTGCAAGAGCTGGAACTCCTCGATGAGAGACACCTCAATGCCCTAGACCACCTCCACGTGTATCAAAATTGCCTTCACCTTCAGTTCAAAAAAAGGATCAAGCCTCGTCAATTTGAGGTTGGTGATCTTGTCCTACAGCATAATATGAAGAACCTCCAGACCCGTGAGAAGAAAGGGAAGTTTGAACCTAATTGGTTGGGTCCCTTCATTGTTATAGTAAAGTATGGTTCAGGCACCTATCAGATTGTGTCACCAGAGGGAGATCCACTCCCTGACCCTGTAAATATTGTACATCTCAAGCGCTTCTATTCTTGATCAGTTTGTAGTCTATTGTACAACAGATTTCAAAAATCCAAAAAATCAGAAAAGCAAAAATTCCAAAAACAGTCAAAAAGCAAGCAAAAAGAAAAAAAAGAAAAAAAGAAAAAAAATATATAAAAGCTTGAAAGGATAAAAGAGAAAGAGAAATAAATCTATCCATCTGTGAAAACCACTTTGATGGCACAATGGATAAGTACCATGGTGAAAACCTGTTTCAGGCGCCATGCGTAGTCAGGTCCACCATCAGTTTCCACCATTTGTCTATACAGTTTGCATTGCCTTTCATAATAAGCGTCACTACCCATATTTGTGCAAGTAGTTCTTTGACCATATTTCCGCTTTTGCAATAACAATTCTTGCATGACTGAGCTTACCAAATCAAACACTGAGCTTTGTTCTAGACACAGTGATCGCAAACATTTTACACCAAATCAGCAGACAGATTGACTTTCTTGTGCTCATTCTATTCACAAGCAATTGCCAGCAAATTCCTATTTTTTATCAATCAATCTTTTTCCCATCAGGATGCATCCTTCTGGTGTCAGCTATTCTATCAAACATCACATCAAAATTTTTCATGGCAAGAACTTTTGGACTGAATGATCACTTGGTCAGGATGCCTTTTTGTTGATTTTATCTTGTGTTTCACTATGTCCTTATCGTGACAACCTCGATCTTTTATATCCTTGTTCATTATGGTGAGTATATGGTGAAATACGTGTCATTTTTGGTATGATCTACTTGTCATAGTTTGTTAGTTCATTTATGTTTTGATATTCGGTTATGGCTATGTATGCCTCACTGGGGGCAGGATTCATGCATCTCAAATCCCTCAAAAGATCTGGATGTACTGCGTCTCCTCATGAGTAACATTTTATAAGATCCATCATACCTGATATCTTGCATTCTTGTTCCTAACAACCTATTTGTCTGAGAGTCTAGTCCACGCAAAGGAACCATGTCACTTATGTTTTCTAGCACATGGTGCATAACTCCTTTTGTAATATCAAACTAGGGTGTGCTCTCCAACATTAACATGATATCAATCCCACTATCATCATGTAGTTATTCTTTGCATTGTAGTTAGGTCATATTGCATTATGATTTTGTTCTTGGAAAAGGTTTCTATTTATTCCCCTATCTGGTCACCTAAGTGAATTTATCCCTATTTTGATACACACAAAAACAATGTCTTCATCTGTCTCATATTACACTCATTCACTACAGTTGCATTGTTCATTAATCATTATTCATTATCAGTTGCATGGTTCATTAATCATTATTCACTACAGTTGCATTGTTCATTAATCATTATTCATTATCAGTTATATTGTTCATTAATCATTATTCATTAAATCATTTGCATTTGTTCATTTAGTTCATTCATCATTATTTATTAAATTATTCATTTAGTTCATTCATCCTTACTCATTTATAGTTGTGCTATTACTCCATTTATTTAATCATTAGCATTACACATTTCATTCATTTAGTACCATTGCATGTAATTATATTAATAAAATCCATAACATTTTTTTAGGGTTCATTCATTCTAGATTCATTTCACAAATCATATATACATTTACATTTATGCATCATCACATTACATCCATACATGACACAATATAACCATTAACACATCCCATTTCACATATATATATATATATATATATATATATATATATATATATCTGCATCTCATCCCTGTATTATAAATACGTCAGCATCATCATACATATATTCATCTCATCTTGCATGTCAATCATAAAAATCATATAATGTAATATAACATCATAGTGCATCCATACATCCTGCATAAACATCACATCATATAACATATAGCATCATAAATGTCCATAAATCAAAGTCCCATAGTCCCAAAATAGTCCATGTATATATATCAAAAGTGTCAGTATTATACATCATGTGTCAAAAATGTGTATCCAAAAAGTTTGAGAAACATCATGGTGGTGGCCGTGATGGTCCTGCACCACTGCTGGGACGTGGCGGTAACCCCACTAATCCCTGTGACCCTCGGCTGATGCTCTTTGTCTACGCTCTCTTAGATTATATAGGTTGTCATGCCTCCTCTCGCACTGCACCATGATAAAGTCCCATGTAATATGCGGCCTCTTGGCCTCTCCATCCTGCCTCTCTCTATGCTTCCATGGCATCATGCATCATCTGACCCAAACCTGTCGCATTGCCTGCTAGACACATTATATTGCGGTCTGCCCTGTAGTCCTCTGCATGTCTCCATGCTAAATCTTGCTCTACTGTAAGAGCCGCTATCTGCACTAACATCGCTGCCAGCTCCTCATCATGGTCTCCATGCTCCTTTATGATAGCAAACTCTTCGCTGTCCACCTGAGCCTACAAAATGTCTAGTGCTCTCTGAGAACTATCCCTCGAGCAGTCTCTGCTGTCAGCTCCCCCTGTACCTGGGCTACCTCTATCTGTAGGTTGCTGGTTGTGGCCTGTGTTGTAGCCAATAATCCCTGTAGTCACTGAATCTCAGCATGTTCACTCACCTCAGTACTCTGAGATG
>MU221604.1:219118-238921 GCA_018584345.1 Thuja plicata
ATGCATATGACATCATCAAATTCAGTTGACTGATTATCAAAATGGAAACAATCCAGTTCCACTCAGTTAACTGATTCTCCACTGTTTATCATTTTGGAAATATTTCAGTTAACTGTGAACTGATTTTGGAAGGTTCTAAAATAACTGATCAGTCAGTTCAGTCAACTGACTCTCTCGACCAATCGAATCACTTGCACATGGATTGAGCTTCTTCAATCGAATCTGAGCCACTCTTTTTGTTCAATCTCGACCGTCGATTCGAGAGAGATTTCTATAAAAGAGAAACTATTTTCCTTCACAAAGGATCCCTAATCTTTTAATTAAATTTATTATGCTGCATTTTCATCTTAGCTTCTTGCATTCTTAGCATAGCTTTTATTGTTGTTTTAATGTTAATCATGTAAATCTAATCTTAGAGCACATTTCAATTGGTGTTTTAAAATCAATCTTACACACTCAATTTGTTGCTTCTAAAATGAATCCTAATTAGTCTTGGCTGAACAACAAACTGCATTTACATTTAGATTAATCATTTATTTACATTATCATAGCTTTTAAAATCCTTCATTTAGGTCTTCGGTGTAGTCACTGAGTTTGCAATGACCTGAGATCAAACTCATACTCCTGCCTTCTAGAAGGCAACAGGTCGATTCTTTCATACATGCAGGATGAATGAATCCATATTCATTCCTGTATGCAACTGAAGAGAAATGACCATGTTGAAGTGTTCTGCTAAGTAGAGGCCACTTTTAGCACACACAAGTTGAAACTTTACAAGGATACTAAAAGCTCACCTAACAATCAAAATAATAATAACAACAACGAGAAACCCAAATTCTGGACAAGAAAAAAACATGTTACTAATGATGGGCTTGTAGATATCAATAATGTGAAACCTTCACAACCTGTGTTCAATTTGTCAAATCCTCCAGTCAAAAATAATAATCATGCAGGTAACACATCTCAAAATAATAAAGATAAATCAAAAGTTTTCGCATATCCTCCTAGGAGAAAATTTACACCTTTGGGAGAACCCCTTGATTCAGCATTGAAAAAGCATTTGGAAAATAACATAATCATATTACCTTAGGCTAGATAGTTCAAACCAAGAGTCAAGCCCACATGGTGGAATGACTCTCATTATTGTGATTGTCATAGGAATAAAGGTCAGAAGACAAATGATTGCATGAAACTAAAGCATATTATCCAAGCTTTGATCGATAATGAAGTTATCACAGTGGATGGTCACAAAACAAATGAGGAATAAACAGCTTTAAAAATTCCTTTCATGATCCATGAAAAGGGATAATCTTCCAAGATAAATCAAGGAAACAAAGTTAACTTTGCACATTCCTATGATAATACTATCATAATCTTTCTGGTTTCGATGAGAGGGTTAATGTGTTTGTAATCAAAGATAAACATGAGAAAGAGTTTGCCAACGTAGTCACTAGAAATCAAAGCAAGGATACTTTGAAGGGAGAAACTTCCAAGATGACATCCACTTAGCATAAAATATGACATCGCAGATCAATTACACAAAACCCTCACACATATATACATTTTATAGATATTAAAAGTTTCACCAACACACAAGGATATCCTAGAAAAAGATCTATTAGAAACAAATATATCTAAGAATTTGGGTATTGATTAGTTCCAGACCGTGGTGGGACATTTAAATTCACCTCATTATCTCTCATTTTCTGAAGAAGATGGCTTGTCTTTAAATCACGCTCATAATAACACCCTTCATATTGAATTCTTGATTCATAAACATCAAGTAATACGAGTGCTGATAGATGAAGGGGTGGGATTAAATATTTATACATTGATACTGGTCCATGGAATAGGATACTCTGAAGATGTTGTTGACCTAAAAATAAAAATTGCTATCAAAGCATATGATGATAAAGAAAGATCTTCCAAAGGAGTGGTAGTTTTACCCATCAAAGTGGGGTCAATTTATAAGAATGTAGTGTGTCAAGTCCTTGACTTGAATCTGTCTTATAACATACTTCTAGGTAGACCATGGATACATGAGATGCAAGCAGTGGTGTCTACCAATCATCAATGTCTCAAGTTTCCATTTGAAGGACAAGAAGTAAGCATTCATGGTGAATCAAATCCCTTTCAATACTACAACACCATGAAACCAGTGACATATGTCCTCATCCCACATAATAGAGAAGAAGGTGGTTCTAGTTCCACAAATGCTAATGTTCATCAAGATATTGTTAATACTTCATCCTTAGATAAAGGAAAATAAAAAAAATGGAACATACACCTAGTACCTCAAGTCAAGAAAATGTTTTTTCCCTAACAAGTATGATAAAACACCTAAATCTAAAGGACCAAGGAATTGATAAATACTCATTGTCAATATCTGATTTACCCACCTCACCTAGACCCCATGGAATGTCATGATTAACAACACATAAAAATTCTCATCCTAATACAATGTTTGATGGGACCTTTATCTAGGGAAAAACCAAATCAGAGAAAGAGGAAGATCAAAGTATATTGGAATGATTGTATAAAGATGAAGAACATGAAAGTAACTCCTGAAATGTGCTAGCTATCACCATCCCTACAAAAAAATGTGGAAAAGGGTTTCAATTCATGTAATAAATGGGATATGATGGGACATGTCCCATTGGTAAAAGAAAATAAGGTATCAGAAAACCTATGGAAATCACCTTTAGAAATAACAAGGATAAATAAGGACTAGGATATCAAGAGGAAACAAAACCCTTTTGGAGACCCAAGAAAGAAAAAAAACAACCAGATGCCTTGAAGCAGAACAAAGAAGTGAATATTCCTATAGGAGAAAGGAAGCCAAAGCTACCCATAGACTCTACAAATAAATTAACAAAGTGCAATCTTGTAGTGACTTAGATTCAAATGAGTGGGAATGAGAATCTCATACTGATGAAGACTCTTTTGAAGAAAAATACATTGATGTGGTTCACACCTATACACCTATATCTGGAGAGGGACAAAGCTATAGGTCTAGGCTAGTTGAACTTTATCCACTACATACCGACAACATTTCTAATGAGGATAATCTGATGATAAACTATCAAAATAATCTGGGAGAGTGTTTTGTTATTGACCTTGATCCCCTCCAGGAAAACTTTGACCCATTTGCTATCAGAACCCTCACTGCACTTGAAATAAACAAACCTAATGACCCTTTACCATAAATCCATCAAAATATTATTGATTGGGATAATATAGGGCCAATTGAGATATACATCTTCCCAAATGACCACGCCATTTCTATGTACCTCAATACCATTGAACCCCAAACAAATTCCACAAAGAAACTCACTAATGATATTTTTACTTGAGGGGATGTCAATCCTTTCAGTCACAAAATGAATAAAATAGAAAAAGAAGAAGAATCTAATGGTGAAAACCATGTTATGGCATAATTAGATTGAAAAAGAGGGAAAATAAAGGATGTATCTGATGGTGAAAACCTCTTAGAGGAACCTAAAGATTAAAGGCTTGGTACTCTTCCTGAACATTTTCAAGAGAAATCTTCCATACTGATAGATCCAACTGAAGTAGTAAATATTGGTACCTCATAAAATCAAGGAATCGTCCATTTGGCCACATCACTTTGATAATCCATAAAGGATTAGAAGTTTTCATTAGTATATAAGCAGACAACTTTGGTCGGTCAGTCATGATCACCGAGTGATAGCACTCACCGAGTGCAGTGATCACTAAAATGTTTTGAACACTGAGCAATATATCAACCAAGAGACATCACCAAGAACTATTCTATGAAGACATCACCAAGCACCAGTCTACACTGAGAGACAACATTTCACTAAGAAAAGTAGATCTCGCCTACACGTCAACTAAAGCATTTTAATCTTTAAAAAAACTTTTTGCTTAGCTGGATAACCATTTTTTGTGGATCAAGAAAAGTGTTAATTGTGGATGTAATTAGTTAACTCATTGTATTCATGCAAACTAGGAGATCAAGGTCAAGTTGTAAACCTTTGATCTTAGGGTTTTTCAAGAAAAGCATGAAACCTAATTAGGTCAAATCTTTTGTATATAGATGTAATAATTAATCAAGAATGGGATGATTGTAGCCACCAAGGATATCTATGGATCAGGCAGAGAGTTTCATGCACAAGGACAGATAAAGGAGAATTCAGTTTATAAAGAACTACATACAAGGCTATCGAGAAGAACAGAGGTATTATCCATCACAATAAGGTGATTTTTTTTTTGTACTTAATGGATTTGTAATCATCAATTTGAGATTACAGCAATTAGATCATATATTTTTCTACTCTCTAACAATTGTAGAAAATAACAAAATCCTTTCACAAGGTAGACTTAACAGTATTTTTGTAAATCTCTTAATCGAGTGCACATATACATTGTGTTGCTAAAATCTCTTAACCAAGTAGACTTAAAAAGTCTAACATGTTACTCCTAACAGAGTAAGATCATCAAAAGTGATCACAACTTGTAGCCCTAATAGGCACCTTCCATTCTATAGATAGTGAAGTGTTGTGGGTTTCATCCCCACCACATTTTTTACCTTCTAACAAGGTTTTTTGCGTGATCAAATACTTGCATCATGTGTAAATGAGTTTCATGAATGTTTCAATGTTTATTTACCTGCATTTACATTTACGCTATGATATTGCATACATGAAGTAGAAAAGCTACAATGGTAAATTATGAAAGTAATTAGGACTAAGGTTTAATTTGTAAAAGTTTTTAAGGGTACTAATTCACCCCTCCCTTCTCAGTACACACCCTTCCATTATTTCAACAATTGGTATCCAAGCTAGTTCTCTTATTTGGAAAAGTTTAAACACTTGAGAGAAAAGATCTTACAATGTAAAGGTATAAGCGTGATAAAAATTTTGAGAATCAGAAGTTGCAAACATAGATTTTCTTTGAGCAATACAAAGAGGCAAGAAACAAACTGAAAGAGTTATTGTTTGAAAGAAAAGTCATGGCATCTTGCTATAATGAAATTGAATATCATGAAGAAGAGATACCTAACCTATTTGATTCATCTGGATCTAGATCTAGTAGTATATCTGACACATCTGAAGGAACCATTGCAGATCTAAATGAAAACAATCAACATCTGGTTGAACAAGTGAAAGTATTGTAGATCGGTAAAGAGACACAAATGGTAAGAATGATTGATGTTATGAATAATGCAAGACAAGCTAAACAAGAAAGAATGTTGGCTATTGATGACAAGAGAAATATTATTGAAAAGTTGCAAGAGAAAGAATCTGAGATATGGAGACTTACTGAACATCACCTTGAGATCACCAACCAAATAGTTCTTATGAGTCATGAGGCCAACCGAGTGAACATGGAACTTGGTGGAAAATTGGAATTTATTGGTGAACTAAAAGAAGAAAATGAGAAATTAAAGCATGAAGTGAAGATTCAACAACAACATAATGATATGATCAAGAAAGTTGAAGACAGTACAAAAAGAATGGATGAATTTCTGAATGGACAAGGAAGAATCAACAAAAATACTAGTTTAGGGCATACCGAGCATGAAGAATCATCAAACCAAGATGATCAAAGGAATGTCTACACAAATCCAAGACCAAAGAAGAATTCAAGTAATCACTGTGGAAAACCAGGCCACACATTAAATGTTTGCAAGAGCAAAGCAAAAGGTATTCCTAAAACTACTTCTACATTCATAGGTAATTGTTATAACTGTAACAAGCATGGACACAAAGCACATGAATGCAGATCTAAGATGAACAAACCAAAAGAGAAATCTTACATGAAAAAAAATTGTCCTACTTGCAACATGCATGGCCACACATTTCATGAATACAGGAAAAATATAAAGCAAGTTTGGAAACCTAAAGAACAAGAAAATACATATCAACCGAGAAGAGTCAGTAATACATATGTTTGGAATTATAACACTTGGGTAAATTGCACATCATGTGGTAGATATGGACATATAGCTGCTAACTATATGAGGAAATGGATAAGAAGATCTAGAAACTAGACTAACCCTGGAATGACATGCTTAAATTGTTATAAGGTCGGTCACTTAAGTAAGGACTGCAGAGACTAAGTCACAAAGTCAAGCACTTTTGCAAATGGAAATACTATTGAGACATCATGAGAATGAGAAATAAAATATGGAGGAGAGCCTCAAACAATGATAATGCTGGACCAAGCACTATAGTTGGTGACACCTCATCCAATGGATCAGATGATTCCACCACCCACACCTAAGCAATACAAGTAAGTATGGAACTGCACTCTACAAAGATGTATTTTAAATCAGTTCCTATATTTATTGAGAATAAGCCAAATTAGCATGAATGAAGATGCACTATGGTATTGTATGTTATGTTTTGTGAATCTAGTTTGGTCGCTCAATATGAACCAAGCATAAACTGTATGTCGGTAAAAGACAACCGAGTTGACACTATGTACCGAGCATTGTATACTCACCGAGATGAAGACTTTGGTGTGCTGACCGAGCATCTCCATTTTTTCAACCAAGTGGTAGGTGAAGCATTTAATGAATAACTTAGGGTATTTTTTCTATAAAAAGGGCAATGTGAACTCATTCATTCATCCAGCATTACAAAGTATTGAAAAAAAATTTAGAAGATGTTGACATAGAGAGAAATAAGATTTGGACTCAAATATTTAATCCACCTAAGCAGACACTGGCTCTAACTAAGACTTATCACACCAACAAGAAGAAGGCCACATTGAGCCCCAAGCACATATTCATCAACGACACCGAGGATGTCAATCCTAATGACTTAATCACAGAAGCAAGTAAAGTTATGGATGATATTCCTGATATATTGAAATCATTAGGGGAAACACCAGTCATAACTATACAATATAACACTCATGGTGATACTAATGATGATGCCAAGGATGATGAAGATGTCACTACTGCCATCGAGCCAACAAATGAACAGGACACTACTGATGTTGCATAGGCACTTGTACCAGGTAATCTGCCTTACTTGATGCAAGCAATAAATATAATGACTAAATCAAATCAAACAACACTTGAACCTAAAGCAAACATACCAAAGGACAAAGGTGATGAACACAAGGAGAAGACAAATACCAGTGAAGAGCCCAAACTGAGTGATGCACCTGCCAATAACACTAGAAAGGCAGACAAGGTTACGGGTCAAGAAAAAGTTGAGGTAGAGACATCTACATCCAACCAACAGGTACAGACCAAGCACCCTAGCCAAGGAACCACACCTCCCAAAAAATCAACAATAGAAACTAAGCAACAAAAGTCTCTTGCTATAGTACCTCATTCCCCTGCTTCAAGCAACATTCAAAAGAAGAAGAAGAAAAAGAAAGGAAGTAAATCCCCCATCACACTTGATGAGATCATAGACATACCCGACTGTGATCCAAGAACACTTTATCTTGAGTCACTAACAAGATATGGGGAGCTATGCAAAAGAAAAGCACTACAAGACAAGCTCCAAAAAGAACACATAAATTCACAAGTCCTGTAAACAACAAAGGAGATTCTATTTCAAGTAGTGTCTGACACCAAGATTGATCAAACTGCACCCATTATTGATCAACTTGTAGTTTTGACTGAAGCAATCACAACAAATAATATAGACGCTAAGAAGTTCATTGAGGAATGAGCAGAAGAGAAGTATCCCTACAAACTCATCGAGAAAATCAGCCAAGAAGTGGCAGAGAATAAGGTGAAACTTTGTGAACTAGTAGCTACATTAGATCATGTTATTTCAGAAGTAGTTACCTTAGCTCAAAATTTGTGCACTCTAGAGCACTTCACTAACAAGCATATTGAACAAATAGCTAAGATAGATGAAAATCTAAAAGCTAGCACACTAAGTCTATCAACCAAGCCAAATGCATTCCAACTACATTACGAAAATATTTTTTAATCTAATTGGTTAAGACTTGAAATACAAAAGGCAGAAAGCAAAATTAGAGATGAAGTAACCAAGCTACAGGCCATGTTACTACCAAATCTCACATTTCTGTTAACACACTTGACTACGGAAAAAACTCTAATTGACACCCCAGAGATGTCAGTAACAGAAAGCATATATGACATGCACACTCAAATCACTTTCCATAAAATGACCCTAGAGAACTTAAAGGAGAACTAGGACAAGCTGATGGTAGCCATTCAGCAATCTCATTCACACATATTTGACAAGTTGTAAGTTCTACATCTTTGTCATTACTTTCAAAAAAGGGGGAAACATATACATACATTGTATCTACATATTGAGGCATGCACATAGGGGGATTCATTGTAAAGGTAAAACACTTGGTGTATATACTATACATATTAGTTTTTGATACTAATGCCAAAGGGGGAGATTGATAATCCATAAAGGATCAAAATTTGCCATTAGTATATAAGTAGACAGTTTTGGTCAGTCGTTCATGATCACCAAGTGACAGCACTCACCAAGTGCAGTGATCACCAAAATGTTTTGAACACTAATCAATATATCAACCAAGTGACATCACTGAGCACCAGTCTACAAAGACATCACCGAGCACTAGTATACACCGAGAGACAACATTTCACTGCGGATCTCACCTACACATCAGCTAAAGTACTTTAATCTTTAAAATAGATTTTTGCTTAGTTGGAAAACCATTTTTTGTGGATCAATAAAAGCATTAATTGTGGATGTAATTAGTAACTAATTGTATTCATGCAAACTAGGAGATCAAGTACAAGTTTTAAACCTTTGGTCTTAGAGTTTTTCAAGAAAAGTGTGAAACCTAATTAGGTCAAATCTTTTGTATATAGATGTAATAATCAATCAAGAATGAGATGATTGTAGCCGCCAAGGATATCTATGGATCAGACATAAAGTTTTATGCACAAGGACAGATAAAGGAGAATTCAGTTTATAAAGAACTACATATAAGGCTACCGATCATATCAAAGGTGTTATCCATCACAATAAGGTGATATATTTTGTGTACTTAATGGATCTGTAATCAGCAATTTGTGATTTCAGCAATCAGGTCATATATTTTGTTACTCTCTAACAATTGTAGCAAACAAAAAAATCCTTTCACAAGGTAGACTTAACAGTCTTTTTGTAAATCTCTTAATCGAGTGCAAGCATTCATTATGTTGCTAAAATCTCTTAACCGAGTAGACTTAACAAGTATGACATGTTACTCCTAATAGATTAAGATCATCAGAAGTGATCACAACTTGTAGCCCTAACATGCAGTTTCCATTCTATAGATAGTGAAGCTTTGTGGGTTTCATCCCCACCATAGTTTTTACCTTCTAACAAGGGTTTTTGCATGATCAAATACTCATTTCATGTGTAAATGATTTTCATGAATGTTTCAATGTTTGTTTACATGCATTTACATTTATGCTATAATATTGCATGCATGAAGTAGAAAAGCTACAATGCTTGGTTATGCAAGTACTGAGTACTAAGGTTTAATTTGTAAAAGTTTTTAAGGGTACTGATTCACCCCTCCCCTCTTAGTAGACACCCTTCCATTATTCCAACACACTTTCAGAAGTAGAAAAATGGGAATTTATCCAATTCTTTAAGGAAAATCAAATCAACTTTGCATGGTCTTATGATGATATGTTTGGAGTAGATCCTGACTTAATCATGCATCATTTAAATGTATCTCAATGAGAAAAACCAGTCAAACAGAAATTAAGAAAGATGCATCCCCATGTGGCTTTACTAGTAAAAGCAGAGTTGAAAAAGCTACTAAACGCAAGATTTATAAGAGTAATTACTTATGTGGAATGGATATCCAATATTGCTCCTATTTCTATATCAGATAAAAGTATTTGTGTCTGCACTGATTTCCAAGATTTTAATCTCACTTGTCCAAAGGATGATTTTCCCTTACCAAACATCAACACCATTGTCGATTTAACAGCAAGACATGTCATGTTATCCTTAATGGATGGATTTTCCAGATATAACCAAATTAGAATTTCTCCTAAGGACAAAGATAAGATTACTTTCACATACCACTGGGGTACCTTTTGTTGGAATGTAATTCCATTTGGATTGAAAAATGTTGGCGCAACTTATCAGAGAGTTGTGACCACAATCATCCATGATATGATGCATACCTTCATGGAGGATTATGTAGATGATTTATTAGGTAAAAAAATCACAAGAGAAGAGAATATCAATATCTTAGATTAGATATTTCAAAGATTGGAACAATTCAAAGTGTGTCTCAATCCAAAGAAATGTGCTTTTGGCATTACATCAGGAAAGATGTTGGGCTACATTATCTCCTCCTGAGGTATAGAAGTGGACCCAGCAAAATTACATGTCATTTTAGAAATGGAATCCCCCAAAGATATCAGACAATTGAGATCTCTCCAAGGATGAATCTGATCAATCAGGCAATTCATTTCATAATTAGCAAACAAATGTGGATCATTTACTCAATTACTACACAAAAACATGTCATCCCAATGGGATGCTAAATGTGAAGATTCATTCAACAAACTAAAGACATACTTGATCCTCCTATTTTGATGCCACCAATACCAAGGAAACCACTCTTATTGTATGTCTTAGCTACCAAAAAATCATTGGGCTCATTATTGGCACAACATGATTTAGATGGAAAGGAAAGAGAGATACACTATATAAGTAGAACCTTGGTCATCCATGAACTCAATTACACTACAATTGAAATATCTTGTCTTGGAGCAATTTTTTCATCCCATAAATTTAGGCACTACATTTTAGCATATCCTATCAAGCTAATAGCCAATATTGATCCATTAAAGTGCCTTTTAAGTAAAGTCGCTCTGATAGGCAAAATAGAAAAATGGGTATTGATCCTAAGTGAGTTTAACCTTGAATATGCGGATTGAAGGGCTATTAAAGGACAAGTCATTTTAGACAATATAGTTGAAGCCCCTATGAAGGATAATCATCCTTTACACATAGAGTTTCCCAACGCATCCATTCTTTCATTTACATCAACCTCATGACAGTTGTATTTTGATAGATCCTACAATCAATATGGATCATGAGATGGCATTTTATTTGTCACCCCTCAAAGATGCACCATTCCAAAGTCCTAAAAATTGATGTTCTCTTTTACTAATAACATAGCAGAATATGAGGCTTTGGTCATTAGTTTTAAAATGGTTCTTGAATGGAAGATAGCAGAAATGCATGTCTATAGAGATTCTCAATTAATCATCAACCAAATAAATGATATTTATCAAACCAAAGATGATAAGTTGTTACCCTAAAATAAAATTATAGATGACTTCAAATAGTTCTTTGTGGGATCACTTTCGAGCAAATTCCTATAACTAACAACAAGGTTGCATATGCAATGGAAACTCTTGCCTCTTTGTTACAAATTCCATATAAACAAACGCGTTGTGATTTTTTGGTGGAAGAATTGTTAACTCCATCTCATAATTTCCCAAATCCCAAATAATTTTCCACTTAACAGGTTTTGAACCATCCCATTATGAAAACATCTATGCTTACCTAAGGGATAATACCATCCCACTTGATTTGTCTCGAAACCAAAGACAAAAGTTTATCCAACAATCTTCCCGCTACACCATCCTTGCGAATGTAATTTACTGACAAGGTCTTGATGGAACTCTTCTTATATGTCTCAAATTAGAGGAATCTGAAAAAAACCCTTAAAAGAGATTCATGAAGGTATATGTGGATCTCATTCAAGTGGACTAACCTTAGCTAAGAAACTCATTCGGATTGGGTACTACTGGCCAAACATGGAGCAGGACTCTTGCAAGTTTGTAAAGCACTGTCATAAATGCCAAGTTCATGGAAATATCATACATGCACCTACTCAGGAACTTCATCCTTTCACAACACCATGGTGTTTCTATCAATGGGGACTAGACTTAGTGGGATAAATTTCCCCTTCATCTTCTAATGGGCACAAGTTTATCATTACAACCACAAAATATTTCACTAAGAGGGTTGAATCCATTCTTTTGATCACTATCACAAGAAAACAAGTTTCCCTCTACATCATGAACTATATCATTTGTAGATACGACATTCCTTCCTCTATTATGACAAATAATGGGAAACAATTCAAAAATAAGGATACGGATGCACTATGTGCTAAGTTTCACATCAAGCAACATTTTGCATCCATCTATTATCCACAAGGGAATAGAAAAGTAGAGGCCATCAATAAAAATATCCTAAAGAATCTAAAGAAAATGGTAAATGATAGTGGTCACGACTGGCACCTTCAATTGAATCCAACATTATGGGCCTATCACACTAGTATTAGAACTCACACTGGGGCTACACATTATGCCTTGGTATATGGATCAGAGGTTATTTTTCCCATTCAGGTAGAAATCCCTTCCCTATGGATATCATTACAAGGACTCATAGCAGAAGAAGAATACAAAGTATCAAGATTTCAAGAGTTGGAATTGCTAGATGAACGATGATGACAACAAGCCTTCGACCACCTCAAAGTCTATCAAAAGTGGATGTCCAATAGCTATAACCACAAATTGAAACCCAGGTATTTTTACAAGTGGGTGATCTAGTGCTAAGATAAAATCCCCGAAATTAGAAGCATCAAGAAAAGAAGAGGAAATTTGAAGCAAATTGAAAAGAAGGGGAAATTTGAAGCAAACTTTCTTGGCCCTTTCCTCATCATATCAATATTTGGTTCAAGTGCATACCAGCTATCAACACCCAAAGGTGATCTATTACCTGAACCCATCAACATTATTCACTTGAAAATATTTTATGCTTAAGAACATCAGATCCAGTTTGTACATATTAAAAGATCTTGAAGAAATTCCAAAAACAACAAATATGGATCCTGAAAAAAAAAGTCATAAAAATCAGGAAAAAAATGTCCTAAAAAAATCATTATATTGGTGGAGACCTGGAAAACAAGCGCCTTGATGATAACAAAAAAAAAAATACAAAAAAAAAGAAAAGGAAAAAAGTGCCTTGGTGAAAACCTGGTCAACAGGAACCTTGGTAGAAAAAAAATCTAATGTCCAAAAAAGTGCAATAAAAACCAAGTAAACAAGTGCTACTGGTGATAGTTAGCTTCTTCATCTATAAGAATCTTGCATCTATCCACATTATCTATAACCATAATAAACTCCCTTCTTGTACATAACATCCTGATCCTACCATAGTTTGGGAAATCATAGTCATTTGTTGTGCATCACTGGGGGCAAAATCCTACAACTAGTAGAATAAAACATGAGCTTGAACATGACAAACAAGAAAGTGATACAAACAAAAAAATTTCACACCAAAGACAATCGAATACCTTGTAAATCACACATCTCAATGAAAATAAACATCCCACAACAAGACAATCATGCTTTAACGAACAAAACTTGAATAACAACATGATGATTAATTCTGCATCGTGATCTTGGTAGCATGACAGTTTGTCAATTATCATTTGATTTCTTTGACTATAATTTCTCCTAATTAACTCTATGATGTATCTAGGTAGAGAAACGATGAAGGAACATGATATTTTATTTGTTTGCTTCTTGTGATTTCATTCTAAGTATTATGCCAGTTTGTCTAAGGACATGAACATCAAAGAATCATCGAGGACATCAAGACTAGGCATGAGAAATGAACCAACTATTGTTTTTTTATGCAAGAAATACTCAGGTCATCTTGGTTCAATTTTCCATTGATGCTTTACTTGAATTATAATATTAAAATCCATGAAAGGAGTACTTGGGTCATAATGGTTCAATTTTACCATCTGTCTTTGTACTTACTTTCAATATTTCAAAAGCTCAATGATGAAAAATAGCACAACAAAAAGATCAAAAAGATGACAACATTGCACATAGATTGCATATAGTTTTCATTCATGTAGCTTGCATGAGAATTTTGCAATTATGGGAATATCCTAACAAGGGGATGTTGATACATGAATATTAACTCGACGGAGTACATATGGATGTACCAAAAATAACTCATTTAGGACACACATCATTTTGAATTAATTATATTAGTTGCATTAGTTTCTATATCCATTAGTTAATTACATTTTCCATTAGATACTTGTATTCCTTACATTAATTCTATTCATTAATTTATTAATTATCCATTTTCATTCATCATTAATATCATTAGGTACATCTCATTATCTATCCATTGTATTTACTAACACTATCCAGTAATATCTCATATTATATTACATTTTGCATATTATTTACATTTAAAATCATTGCATAATCAACTATATACACAATTTTAAGGATGAGATTCATAATCCACAATTCATTTCACAATCCATTTCTAGCATAATTCATTTCTATCTTCAATATATAATAAAATCCATGTACATAATTCATACCACAATAATATCATCATTTTGTAAAAAGGTCAGAAAAACAACAAGATGAATACATCATAATCATCCTAACCTGCATCCATACATATAGTTGTATCATAGGCCATTCATCAACAGATCATAAATAAAATGCATCTATTGCATCTTATCCACTGTTAGAATAGTCCCAAAGGATAACTGAGAGGTGGGGTGAATCAGTTATCAGCTAATTTAATTCTTTTTTTTATTAACTCCAAAATACAATAAAGTAAATGTACATTCAGATAACACAATAGACAACACCACAATTTGGTTACGGGGAAACCAAATGGTAAAAACCCCGGTGGGAATTAACACGCACAATAAACTATACTTGTTTATAATGAACCCTGTTAGAAGATCTTGCAACCCTGGTAGGAGTTGTTCTTTACAATGTAATAAGTATAGTGACATGGTTAAGGGTCTGACCCTATTAGGAGTCTTTTACAAATAACCCGGTTAAAGGTGAGGACTCACTGTCCAAAAGCTCACTACTTCAATGGTGAAGGATACAACCTTCTGTAGAATAGATATGCACTATATCTGATGATGAACTGTAGAGTTGACTTGATGTCTTGATCAGTTCTAGTTTATTGTAATCTTTCACTTCTTCTTCACATAGATCCTTGATGAATGAAACATAGCTGATATTCTGCTGTGTACATTTTTTGTCTCTTATCTTCTCATTCACACTTAGCATTCCATAAATGACTTTCCATAAGTATCTTCCTCAAAGTATAAGATCAAGGGACCTGTTAGGCAACTCTTCATAACATCCTTGTTGGATTTACTAATCATGCAAGCATAATTACAACCATGCAATACAAACTGAATAGACGTGACGCTTCACTAAGTCGGCCTTACCAAATTAACTCTAACTTTGCAATCTTGTTGAAACACGTTTGGCACCTTTAGATAACTATCATCAACTCATAACTAAACTTGAATATACACACACATATCCTGAAGATAGGTGCAGCTCAAGAACCAATGCAATACGTCGGCTCTGTACAGACAAACTCCAGAAACTGTGACTACCACTAACAGAATTACACAACACAATTGAAACTTCATATCTGAGTCTGTGTGTATGAACAAAACATAAACAACATGAATATAACCATGCAAGGCTTGATACCATCATTCTGATAAGTACATATAGAACATTGTTGTATATTATATGTTGTCATCAATGACAAACATACAATCAACTAGCTGCCCGAAGTAAATCTCCAACAATATCCCCCTTTGACATTGATGGCAACATATGATATTAAAAACATATTTAGCACAATCTCAATATCCTCATCAAAGATTCCTCTATACTGCTACAGCTCCTCTGTCTATGTTTATACTCCCCCAGAGTATATGCTCCCCCTTACTATATACTCCCCCTTTGACATCAATGGTAAAGGGCGCCATAAACAATTGAGCATAGGTACTACTCCAGAAGTAGAGTAGTCAACCATTCATCAGTCACTTAATGATTGATGTTCTTGCTGCTTTATCTAATCAGACTTAGGAGAGGGAATTACTCCCAACTTCTCCCTGAGATACTCAAAAGTATCTTTTGATAAAGGCTTTGTGAAAATATCTACCAATTGTTCTTTAGTGCTCACATAGTCCAATTTTACTTCATTATCTGCAACTTTTTCTCTAAGAAAATGGTATTTAATCTCAATGTGCTTTATCTTTGCATGCATTATAGGGTTCTTGGACATGTTGATAGTACTGGTGTTATCACAATGAATAACAATGGGATAGTCAACCTGTATACCAAAATCTTTAACCATCTGCTTGATCCAAACCATTGTTGAACAATTCAATGTTGCTGCAAAATATTCAGCTTTTGTTGTCAACTGAGAGATACAATTCTACTTCTTGCTTACCCAAGAAACCAACCTATCTCCAAGAAATATTGCTCCTCCACAAGTACTCTTTCTGTCATCAAGACAACCTACCCAATCTGCATCTGTATACACATGAAGTTGTACATTCTCTGATTTAGGATACCATAAACCATAGTCTATATTTCCCTTTAGATATCTAAATATTCTCTTTATTGCCATTAGGTGATTCTTTTTTGGTTCAGCTACAAATCTTCCAACAATGCCAACTACATTAGATATGTCTGGTCTAGATTGAGTAAGATATATAATTTTTCCAATCATAGACTTATATAATGTCTTGTCAATTGTTGTGGAATCATCTTCTTTAGAAAGCTTGCTTCCTATTATCATAGGAGTGCATACTAGCTTACAGTCTTCCATCTTGAAAGTCTTCAATATTTTCCTCACATATTTGGACTGATTTATGAATATTCATTTATTTGTTTGTTTTACGTTCAATCCCAAAAAGTATTTTATAGGACCAATCATGCTCATTTCAAATTCATTATGCATTTCCTTTGCAAATTCTGCTCTAAGCTTGTCATTACCTCCAAAGATAATGTCACCAACAAATATGGAAACAAGTAATAGTCCATCAGGTGTCTCTCTTATGAATAGGTTACAATATTCTGCTCCTTTCTTAAATCCAATCCTGGTAAGATAACCATCTAGTCTCTCATACCAATCCTTTGGGGCCTATTTAAGTCCATAGAGTGCTTTCTTTAATTTCCATACCATGTATGTTTTATCTGATAGATTGAATCCTTTAGGCTATTCTATGTAGACTTCTTCCTTCAAGTCACCATTCAGGAAGGCGGATTTGACATCCATTTGATATACTTTGAAGTCTTTAAATGTTGCATAGGCCAAGAATAACTTAATGGCTTATAATATGCTCATAGGGGAAAATGTGTCAGTGTAATCTATCCCTTCCCTCTGCACATATCCTTTACATAGTAGTCTTTCTTTATTTATGACCATTGTACCATCTTCATTCATCTTGTTCCTAAATACCCACTTTTTTCCAATCATGTAATGCCCAACTTTTCGGACACTAGATTGGACATTTCACAACATACTTATTCAAAAGCTAATCATTGTACAATTATATTTTTTTTGAAAATAACATACCTTTTTAACTAAATCAACAATTCATCATTCTATTAGATATAACATTTTTTTTATAATACAAGAAGGCAATGAAGCAACTTTAAGCAATAGCATTTCATAGTACTCAAATGGCAATCATACGGAGTTATTGCATACCTGAGCTCTCTCTTCCTTGCCTATGTGTGTCATATTCTCCTTGCCTCTCTATCACCTGCATCTATATATACAGTTCTACACAACTAGATGCATGATGTTAAATTCATTGATGATTACACACGGAATCGTAAGATAAGCTACACCATTATCCAAGCGAAATCAATCATAAGCTATTTCAAACTATTTAGTAAAGAGATGCAAACTATGCAACTATTGGTAAGTTGAGGCAAGGTCAACGAAAACTCAAAAGTACAAGACCTAAGGGCCAGACCTAATGCCTCGGGGGCTCATCATGTCGGCCTTGCCTACGTAACTCGCAGAGACATCGTAGTTCGGGTTAAACTTACAAAACCAAACCTTTTAAGGAATGGTAGAAGTGGGTATACAACCCTTTCTAGGGATAAGTTACCAAGGTCTTGCAAAATAGACATTAGATAGCTCTCAAATAAAAATTTACATTCCATTAAAACCAGTTCCTCTTAATTACTTAATGACGATTAATCCATGCCTTCTTATTTGTTGAATTACATTTTCTTTACAAACCATTTGGCATTTTTTTCCTTCTATGACTTAAAAATTGTCTATGTATCAACCCAATTTCTACCTTGATCAATCTCGTCCACTGAAAAACTATTTTAAAACCCCACAGAAGATTCTGAAAAAAAATAAAGAAATTTATTTGAGAAGGCATTAAAGTTTTAGAACGTGACAGATAGCAATCCAAAACACCCAAGCCATAGAAAAGGCAGCCATTTCCAACATCCTGACATTGTTAGGGAAAATTAAACCATATTTCCTTGAGATTAAATTACACTTTCAAGAAACAGAAAATATCCCATTCGAATCAATCCCCTAAATAAACCCAGTAAACAAGCACATACGCAAACTTAAATGTATGTTTCTGTAATCGAAATGAAGTGTGATGCAAATACTTACTAAGTGTGAGAAATAGGTGTTTTGAGAAAAGTAAAAGCGTCAGCCCTGCCTGTAAGTGGGTGACCCACATGGGTTGCAAGTGGATTCTCCTTCATATTCTCTTTTTCACCCATTCTCAAAATCCTTGCAAATTTCTTATGCTTCCCAAAAAAATTATCAGAGCTCTTACGACTCAACTGTGATTGTTTACATAAATAGAGTAAAAAAATTGACCGTTGGCCTCAAAAGAAAACCGAGGAGAATAATACCACATGAATATGGGAGGCCTCCTCAAGAAGATGTTTAATGGACAAGTTGTAGAGCGAGCAAGTGAGACTTTTCTTGTTTTTCAGCCGGAGGAGAAAATGCCATGGTGATAGGGATCATCCCCTCACGAGCTGCCTCCATGGGAATAGGTAGAGGCGGTGAGAGTTGACCCCATGCCAGGTAGGGGTAGTAGGCCGCTTCGCCCCTTCTATTTTATAAGGGCTGATTTGCAGCATCGCCCAGAATCTGCTCTCCTCCTCCTTCCAATCCCACGAGGGCCCCTACCTAGCTGCAATTCCACCTTCCAAGAAGCCTCTGCAAGCGTCAGTCTTGCAGTCCCAGACGTGCCTCCCACGTCTCTCGAGTTTCCCATCCCCCCACCTAACTAATGGCTTTCTGCCGGTCATTATGACCGCCACCTTCTACCACTAATGCGTATCAAAACAAATCCTCATAAATATATTATTTAATTTTATTTGTCTTATTTCATTTTCTATATATGTATATATATTACCATCATAAATTGAACATGTAGTTTAACAAAGACAATGACCCCAAAAAAAAAAAATAGGCCTCCAACGTCCCAGCTCTATCCAATTTGAATTCAAGGAACAATACTGACTCTTTATAACATTCAAAATCATTTCATGGCAAGCATATTCAAAAGACTTAATATAACATCCGCAAGTTTGACATAATTTCGAATAACTAAAGCGTTGTTAGGTTTCAAGCCCACTTGATCAACTACCATTTATTAATACTATCCTTTACAATGTCTTAATATACGTATATATTTTTATTTTTTTAATAACAATGACATCGCATCTTTCTAACATGCTCGAATTAATGTGAAAGATACATTTCAAAACAAGATACTAAATTAATATTAGATTAGTGATGACCAAAACAAAATAACTATTATTAAAAATACTTTCAATTAAATAATGTTTTAATATGATAGAATTAATAATTGATTATAATCATTAGCAACATTGAAGTTAATCATTATCTAGAACACAAATGATTCAACGATCATAACCTCTATTCAAAC
>MU221604.1:241854-261390 GCA_018584345.1 Thuja plicata
TCTTTTAGAAATCATGGCTATGATTTCTTCTAGTTCTTCATCAACTTCTTCTTTCTCATTATTGCTAGAGATGTGAGATTTCTTACCATGGACTGAAGCTTTGAAGGTTGTTTCACTTTTAGGTTCAGTTTTCAATCTTGATATCTCAAATGCAGAGATTTTACTGATCAAAGTCTCTCTCTTGAAGTCTTGTGAAAATTTCATGGTTTCCTCTAAAATACTAATCTTGTTCTCATAGTCTGATGTTAAAGTAGTCAACAGCTTGTCCATTATATCTTCTTCTGATATTTCTCCACCATTGTTTCTGATTTCAGAAATTGCTTCATTTATCCTCTGATTGTAGTCTCTAATGTTCTCTTCAGGTAACATCTCAAGGCTGTTGTATTTCTTTTTCCATGTCTTCCTACATGCATTCTTTGCTTGAACATCTCCTTCAAACATGTCTTCTAAATACTTCCATATTGTGTATGCCTTGTCTACCTTCTTTATCTCAGAGAATTCACTGTCAGATACTGCACTTATAAGGGCTTCTTTGGAAACTGCATTATCTGTGAATGTATCCTTCTATTTACTAGTAGCATCATCTCTTGAAAGGTCTTTTAGAGAGGGAATAACAACTTCTTGTGTGGCTATCTCAAAGATGTCAAAACCAACACACTGTAGATGTGTTATCATTTTATTTTTCTAATCCAGATAATTTTCTCCATCAAACTTAGGACTCTCTTTTATGTAGTATGTCATCTGATCTACCTTAAGTTGTTAGGCTTTCTCTCCAAGGCACTTGGCTCTGATACCAATTGTTAGAATAGTCTCAAAGGATAACTGAGAGGGGGGTGAATCAGTTATTAGCTAATTTAATTCTTTTTTTTATTGACTCCAAAATACAATAAAGTAAATGCACATTCAGATAACACAATAGACAACACCACAATTTGGTTACGGGGAAACCAAATGGTAAAAACCCCAGTGGGAATTAACACCCACAATAAACTATACTTGTTATAATGATCCATGTTAGAAGATCTTGCAACCCTGTTAGGAGTTGTTCTTTACAATGTAATAAGTATAGTGACATGTTTAAGGGTCTGACCCTATTAAGATTCTTTTACAAATAACCCGGTTAAGGGTGAGGACTCACTGTCCAAAAGCTCATTGCTTCAATGGTGAAGGCTACAACCTTCTGTAGAACAGATATGCACTATATCTAATGATGAACTATAGAGTAGACCTACTATCTTGATTAGTTCCAGTGTATTGTAATCTTTCACTTCTTCTTCACATAGATCCTTGATGAATGAAACACAACTGATATTCTGCTCTATACATTTTATGTCTCTTATCTTGTCATTCACACTTAGAATTCCACAAATTACTTACTATAAGTATCTTCCTCAAAGTATAAGATCAAGGGACCTGTTAGGAAACTCTTCATAACATCCTTTTCAGCTTTACTAATCATGCAAGCATAATTACAACCATGCAATACAAACTAAATAGACGCGACGCTTCACTAAGTCGGCCTTACAAAATTAACTCTAACGTTGCAATCTTGTTGAAACACGTTTGGCACCTTTATATAACTATCATCAACTCATAACTAAACTTGAATATACACACACATATCCCAAAGATAGGCACAACTCAAGAACCAATGTAATACATCGGCTCTGTACAGACAAATTCCAGAAACTGTAACTGCCACTAACAGAATTACACAACACAACTAAAACTTCATATCTGAGTCTGTGTGTATGAACAAAACATAAACATGTCTACAACATGAATATAACCACACAAGGCTTGATACCATCATTCTGATAAGTACATACAGAACACTTTTGTTTATTATATGTTGTCATCAATGACAAAAATACAATCAACTAGCTGCCAGAAGTAAATCTCCAACAATCTATATCATTATCAAAAGTAAAACACCACATGCATAAGCTTATAGACATAGAATTCATCATAAATATCCACTGCATCGTCATATTCTCAAAAATATAATGTCCATGGTACAATGGTATCAAACACAACCAGAAACAATATCCATGTATCAGAAGGGAAAGACATCATATCAAGAATGTACATCATCAAATATCATGAGATCAAAAATAATACATCAGATCAAGTCCATAAGAAAAATGGCTCCCACTGGAAGCTGCAGACCTAACATCTGATGGACCTATCCCACCACCACCATTACCTGCATTTGGATCCTATGGTGGTCTACCTATCACCTCTTGAGAGTCTATCTGACCTCTCTACGAGGCCCCCTACCTAGAACTCTATGCATATGATGTTGCTATTTATCCTAGGGGTACCTCTCCATAATATAACTATATGTAGTACTCCCCTGCCTCACCTCACAAAATAAATCATGTATATGATCTCAAGTAACACCCACTATAGCCACATGCTCAACATGATGTGTTATCTTCTTAGCATGACCTTGGGCCTCAATCACCTCATCTCACTTAGTAGTCAACGTAATAATATATGTTTGTGCCTGAGCCAATAGAGTCCTCAATTGAACTACCTCAGTCTATAACTATTGTAACTTTTCCTATGTATCATACCCCTATAGTTGTTGTTGTTGTGATGGAAATGCAACTCTAAAAACCTTCTGGGGCACCTGATCCCCACCCCTAGCCCGTGCACCTGATCTCCTCCTCTGTGCTAACCATCCACTATCTAAGGGATCATCCCCTCTTCATCTTGGTTCTTGTGGCCCACCTCCACCTCCTCCACCCCCACCATCATCTCCTCCAACTAAATCCTTTTCCACTACCCTCTGCGGCCTCCCTCGAGGTTGGTCATCCTCAAAATTTGGCATCGACTCATCTGGCATTATCAACTGTGGACATGGTCATGTTGCAAACCATGCTACATATTGCTTTGTAACCCCAACATCCATAATATGAACATCCAAGGACCAAACTAATGGTGTTAATCCCATATAATCATCATATGCCCTGTCAAACTAAAGAGAGTGTACCAATGCTTCCCGCTCACCAATAGACCGAGCATACATATTTGTTCCTAAAGGCATGCCTTGCACTCTCCCATACTGTTGTAATACTTGAGTATTGAGAAATATCTTGATCACCTATGTTGTCCTCCCAATCATATACCTAGAAGTAAACACAAAAGGCATCTCTACTGCATCATCCTCCCAAGGCTCACACTCCAAGTATGGTTGCCACACCACATTATCTATATCATCTATCACTCGGTGCCAATACTCTAACCTGCCCAACTTATCTGGATAGGTCCTCCTATGTACATATCAATATAAGGGTGTCAAGCTTCTCTCACTCTCATCATTAATGGTTGTGTGCCTTGAATATGGTCATAGGCCCATATCTGTAACACCATCGCCCCTTCGGATAAACTAGTGCCTGTCTCATACATTGCCTGATGCAAATCCTTATAAAAGTGTGCCAATAAATAGGATCCCCATGCATATTGTGTATTTTGAGAAATCATAGTCTCTAACACTTGGCCCCATCCTACTGAAAACCCTTGGGACCTCTGATTTGGACAAATGAAGCATATCAATCTCACTAGCACTGTTGGTAAGGTCTCATAAAAATTGACCATCTTTGCCCATTGAATTATATATCCTACAATGGTATCATCATCAAATACTATCCTTAGTGCATATACTACCACATCCCCCACAACCTCATACTCTAACAGTTGTCCCACCACTAGAATACACATAATCCTATACACATCCTCCAAAGTGACTCTCATCTCACCATTCAAAAGGTGGAAGATACTGTTCTCATTGTGCCATCTCTCGGCCAGTGTTTTCAAAAGACCCCTAATCATCGTGTAATGAGGCACATCAATCAAGTAACCCAAGCCACAATCCCCAATCAGTGTCCTCTCTACATCAGACAATCACAGAAGTATACTAAATGTGGTCGCATACTACCCTCACATCTAGAGTACTCCTAAGTTAGCGATCTACAAGCCATATAAGATCAACTAGTCAATCACCTATCAATTGATTGATTTCTTCTTCCAGCACACAACTATCCTATCAATCTACCATGAGGTTGCACATCAATACCCTATCAATACCTATCTACTTAGTTGAGATTTCCATCAAATCTCATTGAGCATCAACCTACACTTCTCATCTATCATGAGATTACGCATCCAACTTTCATCAATACATAATCAAAATTGACTCAAACATCCTCATTACCTGACTAGATATCATACTCAGAATTTCTCCTATCATCTAAACGCATGTTCTATTCTACCAACAGAATGCGTTGAAATGCTACCAATATCTGCTAAAATAGGACATGCCCTATTCTATCTAATGAATGCAGTAATCTACCTTCTATATGTTCTACATTATTCTAGCTAAGCACTATCCTATTTCATCTATGCACTACTTTATGTTATACTCTAAACTACCTATCTTATGCACTAAAGTTTTCTACTTGTGTGCTAAAAAATCTTTTACCTAAACTGGCCTAGATAAGGTGCTAAACTCCTCATGTTATGCACTAAACTACCCAACCCCAACCAATTAACTACCTGTAGTTATACGCTAATTCTCTCTACCTATGCACTAAACTATTTCACCTATGTGCTAAAATATTTATCTAATGCGCTAAAACATGAAACCTTATAAAAAACGCATAAAAAATATCAAAAAAATGATGTCAATAGGAAAAGCTTTGAGGTACATACTAGGGGCCTATACTCAGTAGGACATTGGTACTGACAGACCCGCTCAAAATGGTGCTATACTTGTGGAATCACCATGCTCTCGCTCAGACGCTAGAGGAGGAGGGGAAATTCTCAATAGTCAATAGTAAAAATGAATAGTAATCTTCCCCTTTTTACCTTGTTTATAGGGGATTTTTCATCCATTCTAGCAATTATTCACCCCTGACTTCCTAACATTGTAGCATGAAGCCATTTTTTTTCTAGAGACCAATCTTTCATTTTTCTCCCTCAATCACACCTTTCAAAAAATGCAAATTTTTTTCTAAATATCTTCCAACAATTTTTCTTGATTCCTCTCTGGAGGGGTCATGCACCATACACTACACCAACATTATTTTTGGACATTGGGGCATATTTTCACCAAGGATATCAAGCACGAATATTTTGGCATAAAAAACACTAATCAAATTACATCACAATATCAAGCATGGGGCATTTAATGAGTATTCTTTGAATTAATACGTTTCTCGCACATTAATTTAAAGAGGGGAAAAATGAATACACTAAAAATTAGTCCAAATGTGCATTTACTAATTAAATAATAGCTATTTAATTAATGTCCCAAGTCTTCTATTATATAACCAAATTTAAATATTTAATTATGTAATTCACATTCTCAATTAATTCTTCAAATTCATCCAAACTATCTCTAATGTATTAAATTAATACATTTTCCTCCATCAATTTACCCTCTTGAATAAATTTTATTTATTCAAATTCTTCTAAATATCCCTTTTTGAATATATTTTATTTTATTCTAAAAAATCCTTCATTTTCCCATTCTTCTAAAAACCCATGATTTGAATTAAATTAATCTAATTTAAATATTTAACCTAAATCTAACCTAGGTTGGACCACCTACACCCATCCCACTAAACCTACATTTAGAATTAATCTTTGATTAAATCCTTAAACTCCCTAATTACTAATCTCATTAGCCTAATGAGATGCTCTCACACATGTGAGGATCTCTTCCCTAAAGTGGAGTCATCTCAATTTTCCATAAATGACCCAAACCACCTCTCTTACACTTGTCTCCCCTTTCCTCTTCCAAGTTTTTTGGGTATCTCATCTCTCACTTGTCTCTTACATATCATTGACCTATCACTTTCACAAGTTGCTCCAACATGTAAACAATTATCTCTCTTGCTTGGCCTCCCCTTTTTTCCTACATGTCACCTATGTGGCATCCGCCTAAGATCCAAATCACCAAAGCCTCAAAAAACTCTATAAATAGAGATTCCTTCCAATGCATTTGGATTGTGTCTCTTATTGCAATATTATAATGCTCATCTTTGCCTTCAAATTCATAGCTTTATAATTGCATATTTCTCTTGCATTTATTGTAGTTTCATGGTCTTATTCACAGTAGTTGCACATTTAATTTCATAATGCTCTCATTGTTATTTAGTTGTAGATTCATTATTGTTGTCTGCATATCATAATAGTTTAACAGTTTAAATCTTGCATCTACATGCTTGTCACTTGGTTCATATTGTAAATCGGTTCCTCATACCAACTTTTTGATTCCTTGAACCTCCATCATAGGTGCAATATTAACCTCATTCCATCATTTTATATCATAATCATGTCTTTGGATGTCATAGTTGTTTTAGTAATCATCTTAGCATGTATTATAGTCTTAGTTTTATACATTATAATTCTCAGAACAACGTAGTATTTTGCATTCTCATAGATCATTTTGAAATATCATTCATCAGGTTGTCATCTAAATGATATTCAAGTGTTGTTGATAGTAATTTCAAAAGATCAAATAGGTCCTTGGTGATACAGAACCATGAGATAGTTTTAGAGGTTGATGTGCTTGCATTTGATTCAAATCTCTATTAGTTTCTAATCTAATGTTTCATGAGTGTGTTGGTTTTTATTTTATTTGATTAACCAGATTTCCACCACATAATTCTCATATATATACATTTGAACTCCATATTTGTGTTTATTACATGATCTCAATCATATATTCATTTTAGTTTCATATAGGGTTTGTACTACCATATTAGGGTAGATTCTTTACATTAAATTTATGCATTTTGGCTCATAGCAATTTAGACATACTCTAGATTCACAAGAACGACACACTTAATCTATGTTATATTGGCTATCCATGGAGATAGGAATAACCAAAATAGGGTTTTGACCATGGAAAACCCCTATATAGCCACCCAAACACATATTTCTCATATTTTTATATGCGAAAGACTTCAGAAACAACTGTCGGAAGAAAACTAGACTAGCTGCCTTATAACAATCACTTTGTTGTCTCTTTTGGCTCCAAAAAAAAGGTGAAAATTTTGTGAGGTGTTTTATTCCTATAAATAGAGCACCCAAGGCATTCTTTACCCCCCATAATAGGCTCAGATCCAACCTGGATATAGATCCAATGTAGAGGATGAAAATTTGTAGTTATAGGTGTTTGCAGGATCTTGACAGTTGAAAATTTAGATCTAGATCAACTGTCTCCCTTTTTCAATTCTAGGTGCATTAAAAATTGTCCTACATTATTTTATGATTCATTTTCAATTCATTAAGTTCATTTATTTTAATATTTATTCATTAACATAAGTATATCATTTATCTCCTTCTCGATTTTAAGCAACAAAGGAATAGAAACCCCGAGAGCATAGATATTGCATTGGCTTCCTCCCAATCAAGTGAATTCAATCATACTCATCTTGAGGTAGTTTCATATTACAATGTCCTATGAGATTAGGGGATTATACTTCATACTTGACCCCCTTTCTTATTACACATTTTGGTGAACCCAACCCTTTCATGCATTTTTACCTTTTGATTAGATTAGATCTTGCATGTGTGTATTTAAATAATAAAAAAGAACAAAAATATTTTACTTTTATTTCTAGTATTTTAACTTTCATTGGATTTTCATATTCATTTAAATTATAAAATAACAAAAAGAAGCATCTTTGTGTGGTATATAGTTTGTTACATTTACTTTCCTTTTTACAATGTCTGATTTCTTTGATCAAGACTTTAGAGCCTTTGATGATCCGTTTAGTAGTGATGACTTTGATATGTTAGATGAAGCCCTTGATGCCTTCATATATATTCAGTCTTCCTCTACGACTCCCAAACCATCCTTTTTTCCAAAGGTTAATTAACATGATACATGTGAATGACTATAATAACAATGTGAAAAAACAAAGGTAGTTGCTCACGTTTCATAAGATATTCCTCAACCAATAAATTAACCTGTCATTATTGTTAAAGGTTGTAGTGATCAAATTTCCTTTAAAACTCCTAATAAACCAATCATAACTATTAAAGGGAACCCCAAAATTCCTTTGGATTTTGTTAAAAACTATCAATCAGTTGCTCGTACATATCACAGAAGAAATAATAGGCAACCTATATATATGGTTGTGTCCAATCCTCTTCCTACTTCTCAACCTGTGCTTCCTCTAGCACCCGTTCACCTTAAATTATTATAAAGGAATGTGATTTAGTAGAAAGATTTCATGCTACTCTTTCCAAGATATGTATTTGGGAATTTATTCAAACTTCTCCTACTTATAATGGCATCTTAAAACACACATTAACCAACCTATATGTTCCCTCTCCTAAGTAGACCAATGTCACTTCTTTATTGGATTGTATGAATGAAACTAATACTCAAGCTATGATTATAATTACTCAAAATGAGTTTCCTTCTAAGGAGATTTAGGATTCAACATGATTCTATTAGGGCTTTTTTCTGTATCAATGAGAATCGTATTTGAAGAGCTTTAATTGATAATGGATCTATTCTTAATGTTTGTAGCATTATTTTGTTGCATAAGATAAATGTGGATACTTATTTAATCAAGCCTGATTCCATTTCTATTTGTGGCTTTGATAATGTGGCTAAAAAGGCTATGGGTATTATTACCTTACCTGTTAAAGTCGGTTTGGTTACATTACCTACTCCTATTCATGTTATGCCTGACTCTTTTACTTATAATATCCTCTTGGGTAGACCATGATTACATGCCATGAAATTTTTTCCTTCAACACTTCATTTCAAGGTGAACTTTACCTTTAATAACACCATGTATACCCTTGTTGTTGATGATAAGCTACATAACTTTTTGTGTGCCGAGTCTAATTCCAAATTTACTCCTACCCTAATTCAACAAGAGCCAACTCCCTCTTCCCAAGATTCTCCTTCTCCTAAGAGTATCCTTTAGATAATGATGGGGGATATTTAGACTTTATACCCTCTTTTATAGGAGAGTACAAGATTCCTTCAACTTAATACAAGCAAAATGAACCTCTTTCGGAAACTAGGAAACCTTCATATCTTCCATTAAAACTTAGTAATAACTTTTTTGTTGCTTCAACTTCCAATGAATTTATAAAGACATTATAAAAACAACATTGTCTTGACATAGTGAGCTATGAGGCTTCATTATGGCTTGTCGTTATAATCTTGGTTATCATCTTTTACCTAAACATTATTTTAGTGGTAATGGATGTGGTGTTCATGAACAAGGAATTCAAGTGCCTCTAGGAAGTGATGGTAATGAGAATTCATTTGGAATTGGTTATAATCCTTTCAAACCATCTAAAAAGTCTTGAAAACCTTCTCTCAATGTGAATTTTCTTTTCTTTTCTGAACCTCTTTCTCTTGTTAAATCCTCATTTTATAGATGTTGATTCTACTTCTATTGTTCTCATCTTTATAAATTTGGTACAGGTGACTCTTTGGTTGATTTCTTAGTACCTATGATAAATTTATCATTATCATCATAATTGTGGCTTTCCCTATTGTTTAAATACTGAAGCTTACTTTGGCGAAGAAACTAATGAAGAAAAGATGCATGAGTTCCCTTTTCCTATGGATGTCCCTCAACAAACTAACCTATTGATAACAAAAACCATTTTTGTCCTCGTGGATCCCTATAATAAAGACAAGGTTATCAAAATTGGGAAGTGTCTAGATAAGGAGGAACAATAGGAACTTTCTACTCTTTTTCTTGAATTTCTAGATATATTTGCCTGGACATAATCCAATATGCCTGGAATAGATCCTAAAATTGGCACTCATAACATTGTATTAGAACCTAATGCTAAACCTATAAATAAAAATATTAGAAATATGAATCCTAAGATTTATTTACTTGTTAAGGATGAATTTTAAAAGCTTCTTGATGTTGGTTTTATTCATCCTATTGATTATTCTCCTTGGATTTCAAACATTGTCATTGTGTCTAAGGGTGAGAATAAGATCTGAATGTGTACTGATTTTTGGGATCTCAATAGGGATTCCTTGAAATATTATTTTCCTATTCCAAATATTGATATGATTATTGAATCCACAGCCGGATATGATTTATTATCTTTTATGGATTGTTTTTCTGGATATAATCAAAACTTTATTCCTCCTCAAGATCAATACAAAAATTTCTTTATTACACCTTGGGGAACTTTTTGTTAGGTTGTCATGCATTTTGGATTAAAAAATGTTGGTGCTACTTACCAACATGCTATGAAACTTATCTTTCATGATTACATACATAAGATCTTAGAAGACTATGTTGATGATATTTTAGCTAAGTCTATTGCTCACAAGGATCATGTTAATGTTCTTCACCAAATTTTTGAGTGAATCCGTAAGTACAACATTCATTTCAATCCTCATAAGTGTGTCTCTCGAGTAGATAGTGGAAAAATCCTGGGATTTATCATCTCCAATAGAGGTATTGAAGTGGATACAAGTAAGATTCATGCTATTATTAATATTCCACCGCCTCTAAGTATCTCACAACTAAGGACTTTACAAGGAAGAATTCAAGCTATTCATAGGTTTGTATCATACCTTGTGGATCAGACAATTCCTTTCACCTCATTATTGAAAAAGGATAATACTTTTCAATGGAACGATAAGTATCAATAAGCTTTTGAAGATATGAAACAATATCTCACCAATCCTTTTATATTACAACCAGCTATACCTAATCAACCATTTCTTCTTTACACTTTTGCTTCTTCTCACGCTCTTGCATCTATATTGGCTCAACATTATAAATATGGAAAAGAGAATGACATGTTTATTACATAAGTTGTACTTTACTTGATTATGAGACACGAAATAATCCTATTGAAAAGAAATGTCTTTCTTTGGTTTTTGCTATGCAAAAATTAAGATATTATCTTCTTAATATCAAACTCATGTCCTCATAAAGTTTGGTCATTTGAAAAAATTGTTTTATAAAATAGATCTTTTTAGGTGTCTTGGAAAATGGGTTATGATGTTAAGTTAATTCAACCTTAAATTTGTTTCTCACAAATCAATTAAAGGAAAAGCCTTGATTGGCCATTCGGTTGAAGTTCCTTCCCTTGATACTACTCCTAGTCCAAATTATTTTCCTGGTGAATTTTTCCTTCTCTTAGATGTGGATAACACTTGGGAGTTATATTTTGACAAATATAGATGTCGAGCTGGCTCAGGTGTTGGTGTTATATTGGTACCTCCTTTGAATAATCCTATTCCTCTTTCTTATAGTATTAACTTCCTTTGCACCAATGATATCGTAGAATATGAATCCCTTATCATTGGATTAAATACATATTTATCTCTTAATGTGCAACATTTACACATCTATGGTGATTCATCGTTAATCATGAAATAAGTTAAACTCAAAACTAAACAAAGCACTCAAAATTATCTCAATATCAAAATTTTGTTTTATCCTTGTTAAATAAATTCCTTTCTTATAATATTGATTCTTTACCATGAAAAGATAATAGAAATGAAGATGCTATGTTTAGTGCAACATCTCTTATAAAAATTGACGATCCTTCTGTATATTACCAATTCACCATACATAACCTTTTAAAGCTCACTATTTATGAAATCTCTGATGGTGTGAATTATTGTTTTCGCGTTGATTTTAATAAATGGCATTCTCATATCTTTCATTATTTACAAGGTGGTACTTTTCTTGAATTCACTACAAGAAACACTAGAGCTCAAATAAAAAAGCTATCTTCTCGATATATCATTTTTTCTAAGGCCATTTATAAACATGGTTACAATCATGGCGAGAGTGGGCGATGGTGGGTGATGGCGACCATGGAAAGATCATTAGAAATGGGGTTTCTCTAGAGATAATCCCACACTCAATAGGCTAGACAGAAGAGGAACACAAGCTTTTGGGCGTAGAGTGGATCATAGGGAATGATTGCTTTTCACCAAAAATAGAATGCAACATTTTAACACAAATGCACACCTCCCAGGAAGGCCGAGGAACGATGGATATAGACAGTAGATTTTTGATATGCCCAGGGGGAAATAGAATTGTGGGATAAGGGATAAATCTCGAAGGAATCCATGGCCTCATGGATGTTTTAGACCACCACCAAGTAATTTCAAATTTCAACATATAGAAAATAAATTTTGGTGCCCATAGATACAGAATAAAGATTCAAATCACACGACTCACCAAGTTCTGAATCAAGATCCCAATCAAACTACGGGTATTTTTTTATAAAAATGTACATCTTCTTTATTAATAGCTAACCAGGAATGGATAGAATCATTCTCAAATTGCAAGAAAGGGCTTTCTTTATGAAATGGCTAAGACCATGCCATATATTGCTAAAATCCAAAGATGGATTGCAGCTAACAGGGGTAATAATTTTGAAATACAAACCCTAATGAATGAATTATTTATGATTATAACCCCATTAAAAGAGGATAAAGACTGGATCCTTAAGGGAGGACCATATATGTTAAACAATAAGAGTATATATGTATGTGCATGGAGGCCTAATTTCAAACCCGAAGAGGAAAAAGTTAAAGAAATAGAAATATGGTTGAAATTGAAAAATCTACCCTAGGAATACAAAGAAGTGAATACACTGAAGAAAATCGGGGATTGTTTAGGAACTTTTGTAAAATCTAAGGAATCTTTAGACATGAAAGAGTTCTACTCTTACTTTAAAATCCTAGTAAAAATCCAAGGCTGCTATCAGATCCCAAAATTTATTGTCTTAGGATCATCCAAAGGAGAATGGAGACAGCCTATTGAGGTTGAATGTGCAACCCAGGAGATCAACAATACAAAAAAGAAGGGAAAAGGACTTGCAGTTAATAAGAACACTAATTGGATAATAGAAATGGAAGAGAAAAAAGCATGATACCCCTTATGGTCAATACAACATGAAGAAGAAATGATCCTTAACAGAGAGGAAAGATAGCTTAACTATGTAGATGAATTTTGCATAACCGATGTAAGAAAAGAATCATATATTGCTCTAGTTGACATTATTCCAGATAAAGAATTGCATCAAAGCTAGGGATCCACCCAAGTAGTGACCGAAACACCATCCAATTTATGGAATGAAGAAACCTTACTAGCAGATAGAGAACTACAGTTGACCAATAGGGAATTAAGCTCAGCAATCATTCCTAATTCGGTTGAGGAGCAACACTACTCACCCAAAATAACAATGAACAGAATCACAGATAGAGGAAGCAAACCAGATTCTGGCTTATTAGCTACAGGCACAAGCACACCCAGAATAGCATGGGGTAGTGATGACAATGACGACTTGGTTTTTTGTAAGGATATCCAAATTTCTCCAATAAGAAATCTAGAGAAATCAATGGATGACATGAAAGAACAGGGTGAAAATAGTTGGAACTCTGAATCAGACTATGAATTACAAGAAGATGGAGGGAATGAAGATCTGGGCCTCCTTGACCAGATGGACATTACAAAAGAAAGAGCCATTAGTCGGACTTCTTCACAAATTTAGAAATAAAATATTAGGGAGAAGAAGAAACACGGGCCTAAATCGGTGCACACCAAATTGGCTTTAGATGGTAATACAGCAGACCAAATAAAACTATTGAGATCGGGAAGAGGCTACACCTCTTCTCGAAAGTAATGAAACTCTTATCATAGAATGTCAAGGGTTGCAACACCCCTGAAAAATGACATTTGTTCAAGAGGTGCCTTGATCAAACCCAACCAGATCTAGTGTTCTTACAGGAAACAAAGCTCAGCGGGGAAAGTATTTTGGGTTTTTCTAGAAAACTTAACAGATGGAGATGCTCCTTTATAGATTCAGATGGGGCTTCTGGGGGATTGGGAATACTGTGGAAGGAAGAGGTGATGTTGGTCACTATAGTAGAGGAAAATATTTTTTGGCAGCTTATTAAGGTGTTGTCTTTTCAGTTAAACATGAATTTCTTTGTTGTTAATAGCTATGGACCTTGCAATCAAACAAAGAAAAAGCTCCTTTGGACCTCTCTTACAAGGGTTTGTAATCAACTGAAAGATAGATTAGTAATTCTAAGTGGAGACTTTAACACAATCTTCTCCCCCCTTGACAAATTAGGAGGTAAAGGATGGATGAGCCAAAGTCAGAAAGACTTTGCAGATTTTGTGATGACAAATGAACTCCAAGACTCACAATTTAAAAATGGCATATTCACATGGACAAACAAAAGACATGGTTTTTCTAATATAGCGGAAAATTTGGATAGATTTCTTTTAGGAGGAGATTGGATCGCAACAAAGTGGATATGTCAAGCAGAGATAATGCCAATCACAGGTTTAGATCATTTTCCAATTTGTCTGAAAATAGCGGATGATGTAGCACCAGATAGGGCCCCATTTTGTTTTGAAAAAATGTGGTTCGGGGAGAAAGGTTTTATTTAACTTATTGAACAATGGTGGATTAATGCTCCAAAAAGAATGGGCAATGTGGATTTCCTTTTCTTTAATAAAATGCAATATGTCAAAGAATGTCTTAAAATATGGAATCGTGAAGTTTTCAAAAACATTTTTGTGGAAAAATTTAGATTGGAAACTGAATTGATGGAATTAAATGTAGTGATAGTAAACGATATGAACTCTGAGATGTTTTGTAAAGAAAAGGAGTTAAAACTCTTATATAATGAGATCCTTAATAGAGAAGAAATTTACTAGAGGTAGAAATCAAGGGAACTTTGGCTAAGGGAAGGCGAGAGAAACACTAAATTCTTCCATAATTCAGTTAAGGGTAGAAGAGTGTCAAATAAAATTTTATCTATAAAAGACACTTAGGGTAACACTTTGACAGATTCAAACATGATTAATAGCGAGGATGTTAAGTTTTTTTCTAATATTTTTTCCCAACAATCTAATGTTTCTCAACAAGATATAGACTTTCTAAACATGATCCCAAAGACAATCACAGAGGCTCAGAATAAAATGCTATTTGGAGCTATTACTGAAAAAAAGGTTAAAACAGCTTTATTCAGCCTTGGAAGTGATAAGGCCCCTAGACCGGATGGTTTCCCATCCCTCTTCTATCAAAAAGTGTGGCATTTCATAGGAAGAGATTTATGGGCTATTGTGGAGGACTCTCAACAAAGAAGATCAATTCTTAAAGATTTTAACAACACTGTCCTTTCCTTAATCCCCAAAAAAGGGAGAAAAGTGTCCTTTGAAGATTTCAGACCCATTTCTCTTTGCAATACCATCTATAAAGTCATTTCTAAAGTCATTTCCAATAGGCTAAAATTTTTTTTACCAAATATCATTTCAAAAGAACAAAGTGGGTTTGCACCGAGCATATCTATTTATGAAGGTATCATTGTTGTTCATGAAGCTATCCATTCTTTAAAAGTAGGGAAGAATGGAGGAATGATGATTAAACTTGACATTAAGAAAGCATATGATAAAGTTAATTGAGTCTTCCTTATGACTATTCTTTGAAGGTTTGGTTTTGATGATAAATGGTGTGACTGGATTCTTAGTTGCCTTTCTTCTCTGTATTTTTCTATCCTGGTAAATGGCAGCCCTCGAGGTTTCTTTGAAACTCACACTGGAATCAGACAGGGAGATCCTCTTTCTCCCTTCTTATTCATTATTTTGGCTGAATCTCTAGGAAGATCCATTAAACAGATAAGACTTTCAAGAGGATGGAAAGGTATTATAGTGGCTAGAGGCATTGAAGCTATTACACATTTACAGTTTGTTGATGACACATTTCTGATGGGACAGGCAATAGCCAAAGAGGCTAGAGTCATCAAATCCTACTTAGAATCCTACAGTGCAGCTTCCAAACAGTATATTAATTGGGATAAATCAAAAATCATTTTCTTCAATACCTCCACCCCCATGAAAGAACATATATGCAAACTTTTAGAAATGAAAAGTGGAGCATTACCTAGTCGATATCTTGGCATCCCATTGTTTGAAGGTTTATCAAAGGCTAACCTGTGGAAAGACTTAGTTGACAGTTGTATTAAGAGAATGGAAAGCTGGAAAGGAAAATGGCTTACTTATGTTGGACGCATACTTATGTTGCAATCAGTCATATCAGCAATCCCTATTTTCTAAATGAGCTGCATGAAGATCCCAATTAAAGTCTTAAGATATATTGAACAGAGAATGAGAAGATTATTTTGGAATGGGGATCACGAAGAAAAAAAAATACCCCTAGTAGCATGGGACTCTATTTGTAAATCAAAAAAGAAAGATCGGGCAGGCTTATGCAACTGGCATATGATCAATCAAGCTTTAGGTGCAAAATTGGTTTGGGATATATATAACAAACCATCACAACTCTGGGTCAGAATCTTACAGAATAAATATCTAGACTCTATGGAGGAAAGTCGTATTCTCACAATTCAAAATCCTCAAAAAGGATCATCAATTTGAAATTTTATCCTGGATTGTAGACCAGTAATATGTGCACATCTTTCATGGAAAATGGGAAATGGACAGATAGCTACCTTTTGGGAGGACTCCTGGAGTGGCATGAAAATGTTGGCGGAAGAAGAAAACTTGCACGACATAATGATAGCAATGAAAGCAAGGTGGGGGGACAGAGTAAGTAACTACATAAGCTTAAAGAATGGGCCCATGGGAGAACAATGGGAATGGAAAGAAGTAAATTATATTGGCCTTACAGAGATACAACAGAATACAATGAAGGATATATTTGTAGAAAGACCATTAAATGTTTGTGAATTACCAGATAGGATAATCTGGTGTGCAGCTAAAAGTGGAAAATATTCAGCAAAAGTGGGTTATCAAGTATTAGCAAAGGAAATGGAGAATGGGGATTGGCCCTATAAATTATGCTAGGATAAGAATTTCCTATAGAAAGTTGGGGCCTTCGCATGGTTAGCGATACAAGGAAAGATTTTAACTAGTGAGAGGAGAAAGAAATATGGTTTCATAGGACCAACAATTTTCCCTTTATGTAAAAATGCCACCGAAGATGTTGATCATCTTCTAGTGTAATGTGAAATGGCACAAAGATGTTGGGATGTGTTAAAATTTAAACTAAATTTGATGGGACCACTACTAAATACTCTATTGGGTCTCTTTAAATGTTGGTTGTGAAAATCTCACAAATCTACCTTATCAAAGATATGGATTATATGCCCATCAATGCTCATCTAGGAGCTGTGGAAGGAATGGAATAGGAGGATTTTTCAGGAGGCGTCAAAAACAACGGATAAAGTTATTCAAAGGATTAATAACATGATTGGAGAAGTTATGAGTGCTTCTGTCAGCCAAGTGAATTCAAGTAAAGGATTTACAAACTGGGATCAATTCATTCATAACTCATGGCCAAGCATAAAAATCAAATATAAGAATGATGGTTGTAATCCCCGTAAGGTAAAAACTAATAGAAAGGAAGTAATATGGAAACCTCCAGACCCAGGGTGGATTAAAATAAATTTTGATGGATGTTCTAAAGGAAATTCGAGTCTTTCAGGTGCTGGAGTTATAGCACAAGATACAAATAGTAATACTATTACAATAGCAGCAAAGAGATTGCACGAGGGGACAAACAATATTGCCAAAATTCAAGCAGCCTTGGTAGCAGTAAAACTACAAAAAATTCTAGGGGGAGTAGATATTCACTTAGAGGGTGATTCAAAAATTATAATAGAGGCAATAAAATTAAATAACACTCATAATTGGAAAATCATAGGGGTGCTTCGAGAAGTGAATTACATCTTATAGCAGTATAATATTTACGCTATCAGCCACACACTCAAAGAAGGAAATAATGAGGCTGATAAATTAGCCAACTGGGTACTTACCTTTGAAAATCATGACATCACAGTGATGGATGATTTCATAAACAACTGCATTAATATTGATTATTAGAAAAGGTGCATGGATTAATGATGGATGGGAAATCCATTTACAAATTATGCTTCAAAATTAATTATGATAAGAGCTTCGAAAAGTGTTGAAAACCTCATGAAGGACGCTAACAAGATGTCCGTAGCAAGTGTTGGAACAGGTGGTAATGATGGAAGTTACTCTTTCAAGAATAAACTAGTTTATGGGAAGAGAGGATGGAACTGGTCACACGAGCGAGGGACGATTATTAATTTAATTGTGCTCCTCATGATAAAAGCCCACGGCAGTGCATTAAAAACTCACTTTGGTTAACCTTAGCTTGAGTGTGAGTTGTAGGTTTTTTCTTAAAGCTTGGAATTTGTAGGTATTTCTAGCATTAAACAAAGCCACTCAGAGATCATGGAGGCAAAATTTAGCTTGGATATTAAGAAGCAAATGAAAGCTTTCAAAGGTCCAGCCAGCTATGAACGGGTTAAAGCCTTGCTGAAAATCAAAACGAGGGAAATGGTGAATGTGGTGCTTACATTCATTGGTGAGAAATTCCAAGAATGAAAGATTAAACATTGTGTTAACTTGGACTTAATCTCTATTTTCATGGCCTGGGGCTTGGAGATCTGAATAGTAACTGAGGAAGTAGAGAAAGTCACGCGTGCACTGTTTGATAAAGACATCTTGGCAGAATTGTCATCCATCCTGGAGTGGTCCATTCCAGGGATAGGCTCTGACATTTTTGAGTGTTTTGAGGAAGATGAAGATGGGAAGAGATTCAGCCTCATCCCTTTCCTCAGATGGAGGGAAATGCAAATAAACCCTTATTGTATCAACATGTACAAAATGGTTGGGACTATGTTATTGCAAAGCTGGCTCAAGAGGAAGGTAGATTAAGGAATATACATGATCTGTTTGCTCTGCCAGTGCCAAGGAAGAAGAGAAACAATAGGGGAAGGAAGAGGGTATCCCAGGAGTAGGGAAAAATGTATAAACCAAAATCTATTTTTGATGAAGGGTGCTCCCCTTAATGCCACAAACACACAACAGAAACAGAGAAGCAACAACAATATGCAAGAACATAAAATGGGCTTCTTATTATCTCCACAAAGGTGGAATTACAAACTTTTAGAATTACAATATGCAAAGCCTCATAGGCATTCCCTTTACAATATTCTGTAGGACAAAGCCTCGAATTATTACCCAGATCTACCCAGAACTGCCCTAGACAACACTATGGGCCTTCTTTATATAGGCAATTTCCACCGCCCGAGAAGGTTCCAGAAATCTAGCCATTAAGGCCGACTACCCTTAGCATTTAATTATTTTTCACTTTTATTACAAAAGGGTCGGCTTTAAATATTTACAAAACATGAAATTAGGTAGCCCAACTTCCAGAAGCCATAACTTTTGAATCGTAGCTCCGTTTGGATATTATAACCACTTTCTGGAAAGGGGAGGTCGCGATCTACAATGCCTAACTCGTGAAGCGCTAGTCAGTCGGGGGTTCAACCTCGATTCGGAGCCTCTAAGGTCCTAAACATTGAGCTCAAAGGTTTTGCACCCTAAAATCTCAATAGTAAATCCTTAATAACTTTGCCAATACAGATGATCTGGCAATGAAATTCAACTGGCATTCTTATATGACTAAGATGAACCTTCACCTAGA
>MU221604.1:266994-286987 GCA_018584345.1 Thuja plicata
AACTTACTAAAAATAGTAAGTTTTCAAAAATAGCAGCTTTGTACAAAATAGCCCTTATTGAATAGAAAAACACATATTTTTGGGTGATGCAAGATTGCCCTTACACCCAGGATGCTCCTGCATCAATTTTTTTGGTAAAGAATATTTTTTGAAGACTAGTAAGTAAAGATAGTTTTTGGAAAACATGTCGGCGGCGAGTAGGATATTGCACCATGAATCCAGCAGAAGGAAAATCACCAATAATTGAGTTTTTTGTTACAGACAGTGGCCTACTCCATCCGGTTGAACATATTGATCATAATATACTATGTAAATGTGTAAAGGGTTTATATAAATACGATATATGAAAACTCTGTGAAAGACGGATGGGTAAATGCCCGGCTGTAGATGTAGGTTTAAGTGGTTTTGGAATACTGCTTTTTGATAAATGGCCTTACAGTTTGTAATACTTTTTTAAATATCAATATAATATCATACTTTATCGACCAAAAAAAAATAAACATGGTTACAATGGTATTCTCCTTCGATGCCTTAATAAAATTGGAATACCTATTTCCCTTGAAGAAGCTCATTCAAGTTCTTTTGGGGGGCATTTTGATGGGAATTTTTTATTGAATAAGTTACTTTGATTCAGATATTATTGGAAAACTATAGAACAAGATTTATGTGCGTTTGTAAAGAGATGTCATAAATGTCAACAACACAACAACTTAATCCATGTTCCTACTCATGAACTCTATTCTCAGGTGGCATCGTGCCTTTTAACTTATGGGGTTTGGATCTTAGTGGAAAAATATGTCCTTCACAAGAACATGTTTTCATTTTTATTGCCATTGATTACTTCACTAACTGGGTGGAAGCTATTCCTCTTTGGTCTGCTACAACTGATGTTATTTGTAACTTCATACAGGATAAAATTATCTCTCAATTTGGTATACCTTTGACCATAATATCAGATAATGGAACTTGTTTCAAAAATAAGGATGTGATGATTTGTTTTGAAAAATATCACATTAAACAATGTTTCTCTAGTCCTTATTACCCTTTATCTAATGGATAAGATGGAGCTTATAATAACTTAATTGACCAAATTATTCGTAAGATTGTTAATAAATATGGTAAATAATTGCACACTCAATTAACTTATGCTTTATGGGCATGTTAAATAAGTATTCATACAACAACTGGTACCACTTCTTGCAGTTTAGTTTATGGTGTTGATGTGATCATGCCTTTGGAGTTAGAATTTACTTCACATAGGATTTCTCTTAAGGGCCTCATTGACAATTATGCTTATAGGGAACAACATCTTCAACAACTTGAGATGCTTGATGAACAACGTATTAATGCTCTTGAGCATATCCAATATTACCACAAATCCTTACAATGAAGGTACAATGATAGTGTTATTGAACGATCATTTTTGGTAGGCAATTTGGTTCTTTATGAAAATCAACATAATGTTAATGCTTTACCCAGAGAAGAAGGAAAATACAGTCCTAATTAGCTCGGTCCCTTTGTTGTTACTAAATTTTATGGTTCAAGTGCTTAAAATAGCAGATATGGATGGTATACCCCTTAAGGGCCCCATAAATGTTATGCATTTGCATTGATATTATGCTTAATCTTCTTTGAATTTTGTCTTTTCTTAGATCTCCTTTTTATTCTTTCTTTCTTTTAAGTAGTCTATTAATATAGATTTCTTCATTAAAGCACATTTGTTAGATGGTTAAGAATCACTCTTTACTATTTCATATGTTTCTTTATTCATGATAAAATATGCATTTATGTTTGTCTTGGATTCATTTTTTTAATGTCTTTTTCATATGATTAAGATATTGCTTAACTATATTAGCATACCAAATATTTTCATACCATGTTATGTTAGAATTATGTGGTATTTAGTTAGCTAAATCGCCCTTGAATTTCTCTACTTCGGTGCATTATATCATCATTGTTACTCAACTGATGGATATTATGATGAAGACCAAGATTAGAGGTATACAAGATTGTAGAAAGGATTAGATAAGTTGTTACTTTGTCATTGATGTCAAGCAATTGATTTTTGGTTCATATTGAATTGTCATATCTTTCAGGGTTGATTTAATTGGGAAAGTCAATAAAGATCAGACAATGATAAGTTCATATTGAGATAATGGTTTTCTACTTTATCCAGTCGGTAAAGCAGATTGGGAAATTTGGTAAGCTAGATAGTTATGTTACCGAATAGAAATAAGTCTATCGGTAAAAGGTTGTGTAAGTCGATCAAGACACCGAGACATTGAGGCCCCAAGCAGTGCATGTTATTTACTGAACTGAGAGTTAGTTGCCGAGAAAAATAGATGTTAGAAACAAGGATAAGATCACATTCAATGGTGAGCCATAGTGATCTGGAAGGGGAATAATAAGTTAGTTACAAGATCTACGCATGAGAAAATTCAATGAAAAGATCTATGGTATATATTAAGTGGCAAAAGTGAAGGTTATACTTCCAAGAAAAGTGCACGTTCTGAGGTGATACTGAAGTGGTTCACCGAGTTTCAAATTCACTGAATCAGTTCAAAAATTTGATCTAACGGCTGAAAGTTATTGAAGGAAAACCTAATCAAGGAGATTAAGAAGCAAAAATAGAGTCTATTTAAAGGATGAATTCAAATAACACAAGGGCTGACAAGTTGAAGTTGAAGTTCTATCGAGTGATGCAATGAAGAGCAAAGAGGTGTAAATCTGAGTCTAAAGAAAATATTAATGAAGTGTTGATGCCAGTAGTTAGAGAGTGCATAAGGGATCTAATAAAAAAAGAGGTAGTTATAGTTTTACATATCAAATTTATACATTGTTGCTTATTTGCATTTGTAACAGAGAAATCTCTTAACTGAGTGGACTTAACAGTCTTATTGTAGAATCCTTGAGAAAGGTGAAGTTCTAAAAGAGTGTTCAAAGCCCTTTAACCAGGTCACTCCTAATAGGGTGAAGATCTTAACAGGTCTGAGTTAAATCCCCTAACAAGATCACATATAATAATGTGTATTGTAATCTTTAACGGGGTTGGCTTTTAATTGAGCATACTTCAAAAGAGTATTTTCATTTGTGGGTGACAAATCCCATAGAGTTTTTTCCCAAATTGGGTTACCTAATTAAATCTAGTGTTATGTATATTAAATGTTTCATGTGCATGATATTTACTATTTATACAAGTTGTTGTTTGAGTTATTGAAGTTATTTAGTGATTTGGTTTCTTTTTTTGTTTATCCTACCGAGTTGAATCAGAGTTAAGTTTTAAAGTTCAAATTATCATAGTTTTCTAATTCACCCCCCCCCNTTTTCTAATTCCCCCCCCCCCCCCCTCTATGTAAACCAACAATTGGTATCAAAGATGAGTACTCTAAGAGATAATTTTAAAAGAATTGAGTCAAATATTTGAAGATGTATAAGAGGGACGCACCAAAGTTGAATAAGGATAACTTCTCTACATGGAAAAACAGAATGAGGTTGCACTTGTCTAGGATTGGAGACTATGCATTATACTACCTTGACAATGAGTAATCACCACCACCATTTGGACCCTTGACACTTGAGAAAATAAGAGAAAGACAAGATCACTCACAAGTTTTTGATTAAGGTAAAAAGAGGTTTTGAAAGGACCCCGAAACCTTTTACATAAAAGTACTAGAGATTAGCATTAACAACCCTTACACACATAGAAAGCCTGCTACGAACAAAAAGTAGGACCTCGATGAACCCCCATAAACCCAAAAAAGGAATACAAAAAATTGCCAAAAAGAAACATAGTTTCCAGCACAACTTCTAGCCCTGATTCTAGCACAGAAAAATAAAAACTACTTTATACTTTCATAGGCTTCCTCAGCCTCTTTATACATATCTTCCATTTTATCAATGGAATATTTCAGCACTTTCATCTCCTTTGAAATCTCTGGAACTTTCCTTTTGATGCCACTTCAGGTTCTGCTCCTCAGGCCCAAGCTCCCAGCTTTGTCTTCTATTGTGATTATAGTATTCTCCAACAGGCTACTCTCCAAATAGGCCTATAATGCTTTGAGATTTTGAAAAAAGACTTTAAGCCCCACGTTTCTATGCTTGAGAATAATACTTAGCATATGCCCATTGTGGCTGATTTGATTTTTCATGTCTTTCAGTTTTTCTTCCACAAGTGCATTGACTATGGTCGTAATCTCCTCATTTTTGTTGTTATTGTTTACCTTAATCTATAGTTCCTTCTCCATTTCTTTCAGCTTGGTCTTCAAGGGATCCATGGCTTCTTGCATTTCATTCAGGTGCTGCTTCATTTCCTTCATATCCTCACTGATCCAATTCTCCATGCTGGCCCCATGATCCTCCTTGCTCTTTGGAATTTTGTCATCAATTTCAAACCCAACCATAGTATTATGGTCAAGGTCCATTCTCTATCTTTTCTTTTTTCTATTACTAGCCTTCAATTTTGGCTGCTATATCTGCTCCTCCTTGTCATTTCCCTCATTCACATCTTCATTTTTTTCCTCCTTGTCATCTCCCTCTTTTTCTTCTTCTTCTTTTTCCTCTTCTTGATTTCTGACTTCATTTACCCTTTTCTCATCTTCTTCATTAAATGGCATTTCTTCCTCATTCATCTAGGTATCCTCCTTATTCACATGTTCATCTTTTTCTTTCACCAGAGCCTCCTCATTTTTCTCTTTCTCTTCCTCTTTAGTCACGGGCATTTCCTCCTTCTCCTCTTCCTAAATCTCTTCTTCATTACCCTGACTATCAAGGGTTTGGTCTTCAATCTCCTCCTTCCTATCCAATTTCTCCTTTTTCCTACTCCTAACCCTTTTCTTTGGGTTCTCCTTTTTTCTTTCCAATTTAATTTGCTTTGCATTCCCTTTAACCCTTTTGGAGATGGGTTCCAGGATTTGATTTCTGGTGTATTCTGAAATTAACAAAATAAACCCTTCATGAAGCACCAGGTTGCTTGTTGTTTTTCTAAGCTCCATGATACTGTTGTTTAGCGAGCTCAAAAGATAGAAAGGAAACAACACCATTTTGTTATGCCTAAAATGATTAGTCAGAACAAAGTGAAGGTTGTAAATTTTGGAGTAGCGACCATCCAGGGTGAAATACTCAATCATGATAGTCAAAATGTTAGCCCAGTGACTCTTAATTTTATTAATGTCCACATAATCACCCGTCCCTTTTCTCAGAAGGGCTTCTTCTTCTTTAGATTTTGGGAAGATTTTGAAATCTTGGGTCCCAATGTGTTTATTGTCCCTGTAAAACTTCATGCCTTCACTGGAAAGGCCTGTAATCTCTGAAATTATACCCATCGTAAGAGTAAAAGACTTACCCCACATATTCACCTTTCTGTTCTTCTAGTCGTTTGCAAATTTTTTGGTTATTTCTTTGTCCCACCCGTGCAATTTATCGATATACTAGGTCACACCGCCCTTCTTTAGCCTTTTCCAGACTATTTTATTTTGTTTCCACTTCGTACAGTCCATCGGCTCCTCCCTCTTCAAACCTCCACCCATATTAACCGCAGAGTTCTAAACTTTCTGCGAGTGAATGGGTAGAAACACAATACTATTTTGATTTTTCTGTTTCAAAATGCTAGATAAAACCCACAAACTATGCAAGGTCATAATCTTCATGATTCTCATGTCCCTTGACTGACAGCTATCATCACTCTTAATCTTAATGATTTACTCATCATTAATTTTGGTTTTAATTGAGCCTTCAATATGATTAATCTTATCATACATGATAAGACTTAATATCTCCACATTGAGATTCGCTTCCCCTTTCCATGATTGGGTGACGTCAATTTGGGCCCCCAAATTAGCAAAGCCATCCGTCAGCTTATTTCCTTCCCTAAACACATGGGTATATGAATTTTCCTAAAAAGAAGCATTAAGGATTTAATTTTATCAATTATGTGGCCAATTTTCCAAGAAGCTTCATTCTTACCATTAATACAGTTTATTATGTTTAGTGAATCTCCCTCCAACCAAAAATTTGAATAACCTATCTCTTTAGCCATGATTATGACTTGAAGAGTTGCCTTTGCTTCAACAACATGATTTGTCTAAATTCCCAGAGGGGCTGCAACAACTCCCAGACAATTTCCAGCCGAGTCTCTTATTATGCCTCCCACTCCAGCTCTTCCCAAATTCCCTTTAGCTGCTCCATCAAAGTTAGATTTTACCCATCCAGTTGGCGATGCAGTCCATCTTGTGTTTGCCCTCAAATTTAAATCCTTGTCTTTTTGCCCCTGATTTTTCCTGTTAAGAATATCATTTGAAATTTGAGTGTTCTTAAGGGGGGAGTCTCTAGGGAGAGAACCTTTAAAATTTTCCAGCAAACTTCTGCAGATACAATTGGCCACAATCTCATGGGATGAGATTTTTTCTCTAAATACTTTGTTATTTCTCTCCTTCCATATTCTCCAAGTGAAGTGGGGAAGAAACAACCTCCAAAGATCTTTGGATTCTTTACCATTAAAGGGGCAATGCCATTGTTTTACCATGTACTAAAATTTATTGGGTTTCACCCATTCCAAGTTGAAATTATTGAAGACAGAGTCCCACACTTTACAAGTATAAGTACAATGAATCATGAGATGATTGCAATTTTCAGCTTTAGAGCAATAGAGGATACATCTATTAGGCATACTAAGACCCCTTTTACAAAGATTGTCCACTGTTAGAATTTTGTTTTGAACAAGTAGCAAAAAAAACATGTTAATTTTAGGTATAAGCTTATTGTTCCATACTTGAGAACTGATTGGGTGATCTTCCTGGGCGAAGAGAAGGGCAGAAGCAGAAGAAATAGAAAAAATTTCATTTTCCTCTGGACCCCAAATCAAAGAGTCTTGTTCATTTTCTCTTAAAAACCAAAGATTAAGATGTTTATTGACCAAATTGAGGTTCTCATCAAAAGAGATAAGGTCAACCCATTCCTCATTGATCCAATAATCAAAAACCTTTTCCCCAATTATATATTTACATTCCAGAATCACTAGAATCCATTCCTACTTCTCATTAAGAGCTTCTTCCTTCAGCCAATTATCATTCCAGAAGTTAATCTTCCTGGCATTTCCTAGCTTCCATCTTATCCCTTTTCTAATTAGGTCCCTACCTTTTCTAATGCTATTCCAAATGAAAGAACCTTTGATATCCAAAGGATTCCTTAGTATATCCTCCAAATATTTTAGATGGTATTTTCTCTTGATAATAGCATTCCATTCCTTCTTCTCTTCAAAGATTCTCCAGCACTATTTTGCCAGCAGAGCCTTATTAGTATTTTTAATACTTCTGATACCTAGCACTCCAAACTTCTTAGGTTTACACACCACCTCCCAAGCCACAAGTCTTAACCTCTTTTTCTCTTCAACTCTAGACCAGAGGAATCTTTTTTGGATTTTTTCAATCAAATCTGCAAACTTCTGAGGAATTTTGAAAAGACTGAGCGCATAGACTAGAAGGTTTTGAAGAGTAGATTTCACAAGCTAGACTTTTCCAACTTGACTAAGAGTAGCTCCTTTCCATCCTGCCAACTTCTTGTGAAATCTGTCAAGGATTCCGTTCCAGAAAGAATCATCAGGTTTATGACATAAAGGAAGACCCAAGTAGGAGGAGGGGAAATTCCCAATCTTGCAACCCAAAATGGCAGAGATCTTCCTTTGTCTTTCTTCAGAAGTGTTGCTAAAAAAAAGGGAGCTTTTCTCCCAGTTTATAGATTGAGCAGAAGCATTAGTATAGGTGTTCAAAGCCTTTTTCATATTCCTTTCTTCCTTAATAGAGGCTTCCCCCATCATGATAGTGTCATTCACAAATTGTTCATGTGAACATATATGCAGATCAGAGGAAGGTTGGAGACCATAGATCTGACCTGTTATCACCAAACTATTGATATATCTCCCAAGGCTTTCTGCCATTATAGAAAAGAGAATGGGGGAAATAGGGTCACCTTGTCTCAGACCTCTAGTGGGATGAAAGAAATTGGAAGATCCCCCATTAACAAGCACTGAAGAGGTCACAGTAGAAATAAATTGCATTATAATTCTTATCACATCTTTTACAAAGCCAAAAGACCTAAGGATATCAAAGATAAAAGACCAATCCACTCTATCATAGGCTTTTGACAAATCCAATTTCATCAAGAATCCTTGTTTTTTAGAGGCATGGAGAGAATGAATATTCTCATGCACCACAATAATAGAATCTAGGATCTATCTTCCCAAAACAAAACCATTATGTTGAGGAGAAATTAGATTAGGCATTAATCTCAGTAGTCTAGTGGTGATGACCTTCAAAATGATTTTATATAAAGAGTTACAATGACTTATTGGTCTAAAGCCATCAATAGTATCAACTTCAGGTTTTTTAGGAATGAGAGCTATAAAAGTAGAATTTAGTTCCTTTAGAATAGATTTAGTTCCAAAGAACTCTTTAACTGTTGAACAAACATTTTTACCAGTGATGTTCCAGAACTGCTGGAAGAAAAACATCTGAAACCCATCAGGTCCTGGGGATTTCTCTCCTTCAAAAAAAAAATAGCGCTCTTGATTTCAATATTTGATGGAATAGCTTTTAAGAGGACATTGGAAGGATGATCCACTTTACAAGGAATCAAAGAAAGTAATTTCCTTTGGTCTTCTAAGTTAAGATTTTGATCTTTAGATAACAAGGTCGCAAAGTATCCCATCATTTCTTCCCTTATTCCCTCTTCTTTAGTAATTTTACCTTTAGTAGTAGACAAAGAATGGATCCTATTGATTGCCTTGTGTTTAAGAGTAGTAATATGGAAGAATCTTGTATTCTTATCTCTTGATTTCAACCATAGAGATCTGGATCTCTGCCTCCAGAAAGTCTCCTCTTTAGTAATAATATTGTGAAGATTCGTAAGGAAAGAATTCTCTTAGGTTTTCCATTCTTCAGTTAGACCATTTCTTTGACTTTCCTCCTGGATTTCTTTCAAGTCCATTTGGGTTTTATTTTTGGATTGGAAGATTTCCCCATAGACATTCTTGTTCCAGTATTTAACATTATATTTCACATTAGCCAATTTCTTAACCACTTTGAACATTGCAGTTCCTTCCACCTTAATATTTCACCAATCCCTTATTTTATTTTCTAGATCAGGGTGGTCTAGCCACATCTTCTCAAATCCAAAGGGAGAGTTTATTTTGCTAGTGAAGGGAATAACATTAAAATAAATTGGAAAATAGTCTGAGCCAATTCTGGTAAGAGAAGAAAGGGCACAGGAGAACTTGGTGTACTAGTCTGAATTGATCAACACCCTATCAAGCTTAACTTGAATAAGATCAGGTCCCACCCTATGATTAGACCAAGTATAATTAATCCCTTCCAGATCAACATCTAGTAGCCCTTCATTAATAATGAAATCCATCAAATCTACCCTACTTTCCACTTGTGATAAATTTCCTCCCATTTTGTCTTCCTACTTTAAGGGAGTATTAAAATCTCCCATTATAAGAAAGTTGTTCTCAGAACTTGTTTCCATCAAATCATGCAACTTCTTCCAAAGATTAAGTCTTCCAAAATTAGTATTGGGGGCATAGACATTTATAAGGGTCCAAGAGAAATTATCCTTTAAACTCCAGACATTGGCTGCTAAATTTTTTTTCCCTCTTTTAGGAGTTGACAGTCAAAACAAGATTGATTCCAGAAGATAGCCAATCCCCTAGAAGCCCCTTCAGAACTATTACCAAAATAATTCCCATTTTTTAACAATTTCAAATTCTCAGTTTTTTCTTTTATCATCTTAGTTTTTTGAATCAAAAGGACATGTGGTTCGGAATCTCTAACTAAATTCCTAACTACATCTTTCTTATGAGGACCATTGAATCCTCGAATGTTCCAAGAAATAATCTTCATTTAAGGATTAGAGAGAAAACCTGATGGATGGTGAGTTGTTTTCCATCAGAAATATTCTATTTATCTTCCTCTTCCCTTTGACTTTTCTTTTATTTTCTTCCTTTTTCTGGTTTTGGAGTTCCTATATCTGCATTCTGCTGACCTCTTGTCAAGACTCCTGGTTTCTGACCACCATTCCTTTTTATCGACTCAGGGTTCCCTATTGAGGAGCTCTTAGTTTTCTTTCCTGAATAAGAGTTCATCTCATAAGCAGAGTAGATTCCTTCAGGGGATTTTGAGCCTTTCTTTCCTGATCCCTTCTTTGAGTCTCCCACAGTTGACCAAGATTTTTCCTTGTCCTCTAGATCTATATCTAAGATCACACACAAGTTATGATTGAGATATCATCTACTCTCACCGACTTGGAGTTCAATGATCTTAAAGGATGTGACACAACAAAACATATGTGGCATAATATTAAATTGGTACATGGTGGAGATAAACATGTTCAGAAAGCAAAATTTGAAAGCTTGAGAGGCAAATTTGATTCTATGAGAATGAAAGAAGGTGAAAATGTTACACAATACAGTGCAAGACTAAAGGAAAATGTGAATGCTATCAGAGGTGTTGGAGGACAGATAAATGAAGAATGTGTAACAATAAAACTATTGAGAACATTGTTACCTATGTATGCAATCTGAGTATCTACAATAGAAGAACAAAGATCCATTCCTCATATGACTATTTCATTGGATGCTACTATTGTTAAGTTGATTTATTTTGAGCTAAATGATTTTGATAATAGTTTACCTAGTACTACTAGGATTGAGTCTACATTTAAATCATCTTTGAAGATTGGAAGTTCTAGGGAGTCTAGACCTAGTGATGGTTATGCAAATAGTGCAAGTGAAAGATTTTATAGTTTCAAGAGTGAGTTAGAATAATTGTATGCTGAAGATGAACCAAATAAAAGAGAGTGTTAAGCTCTACTAAATAGAAGACTACGAAGAGGTAAAGGCAAGTACCAAGGTAAGCTACCTTTTAAATGTTTTAATGTAACAAGATTGGTCACATTGATGTTAAATGCCCTGAAAATGACAATGATGAGAAGAAAGACAACCGAGATGAGACCAAAACAGAAAATAGATTTAGGAGATTCTGAGATTTCAAGAACAAAGGTAAGAATTCATGTAATATTTCTAATCAAGGACTAACCGGTGATGATACAGATGATGATGACGGAGAAGAAATTGTATATGTTGCTATCAAGGCTAATTCTAAGGAAGAAAAGAAAGAATAAAAAGCCCTAATCTCACATGTAAGCAAGAATGATACCTAGATTATAGATAGTGGTTGTTCACACCATATGACTGGTGACACACTTAAGTTTACTATTATGGAAGAACGTGATGGAGGATATGTTAGATTCGGTAATGATGCCCCATATCTTATGAAAGGTAAAGGTTCTATAATTCTATTGAATAATACCAGATATGATGATGTCTATTGGGTTGAAGGATTAAATTATAATCTGTTGAGTGTGGCACAACTAAATAATATAGGACACTGACTAGAATTTCAGAATGGAAAGGTAAAAGTATTTGATCAGAAAGGAAGTCTAATTGCCACTAGAGAATAATCTAAAGGTAACTTATTTTACCTTAATACATCTACTAAGAGTTGTTTATATGTTAAAGTAGAGGATGCATGGTTATGGCACAAGAGGTTATGTTATGTAAACTTTGACAATTTAAATAAAGTGAATAGAAAGAATAGAGTTAGAGGTCTACTAAGATTGGAGAAATGTGAGAATGTCATGTGCAAAGAATGTCAAGTTGATAAAATGACTAAGTCAAGTTTTACAAGTAAATCTTACATAACACAAGGAATTTTGGACTTAGTGCATACTGACCTATGTGGACCGATGAGAACACAAAGCTACTATGATGATAGATATTTCATTTTGTTTATTGATGATTATTCAAGAATGGTGTTTGTCACATTTTTAAAAGAAAAATCTGAAGCTTTCAAAATGTTTAGGTGGTATAAGGAAAGATTTGAAAAGGAGACTCAAAGAAAACTGAAGTGTCTTTACTTCTGATGAGTTTACACTCTTCTACAATGAACATGGAATAAAGAGACAAATGTCTACACCAAGGACACCACAGAAGAATGGTATAGTTGAAAGGAAAAAAAGAACCATTGTGGATTGTGCAAAAAAACTGATGATTGAGAAGGGTATTTCTCAAACACATTGGAGAGAAGCAGTCAATGCTACTGCTTATACACTTAATAGAGTACAACTGAAGAAAGGTACACACAAGACTCCATATGAGATTTGGTATGATCACAAACTGAATGTGAGTTATTTCAAAGCATTTGGAAGTATATTTTATATTCTAAAAGATGCTAGAGATGTTAAGTTTGATTCTAAAGGAGATGAAGGAATATTATTAGGATATTCTACCAAGAGAAAATCTTACAAATGTTTGAACAAGTCTACTAACAAATTGGTGGAAAGTGAAAATATAAGAATTGATGGATTTTAAGAGAAAAATGATGAGGACAACAAGAAGGAACCTAAGGACTACCAAATATTTGTATATGTTCAACCTGATGTTCCTAACACCTTATCGAAAGCACAAACTGAGGAGGAAGCTGAACAGAGAGAACTACCACCGAATGATGGAAATGAAGTTCCACCAACTATCGAGCTTGTTCTAGCCAAGTATGTGAGGAGACACCACTCATCAAGCAAGATTATTTTTAGACAAGAATGATAGAATTATGACAAGAAGCAAGGTAAGAGACAATACATGCTTAATTTATGAATTAGAGCCAAGAAGAGTAAAAGATGCATTGGAGAATGAAGAGTAGGTCAAATCTATGAAAGAAGAGATAGATCATATTGAAAATAATAGCACATGGACTTTAGTACCGAGACCTAAAGATAAAAATGTTATTGGTACAAAGTGGATTTTTAGAAATAAATTGAATGAACGGGGAGATGTAATCAAAAACAAAGAAAGAGTAGTTTGCAAGGGGTATGCACAAGAAGAAGGTATTGACTATGGTGAAACTTTTGCACCTGTTGCAAGATTCGAAGGAGTTATAATTCTACTAGCATATGCAGCTTACAAAGAATTTAAAGTCTATCAAATGGATGTTAAGTCTACATTTCATAATGGTATTCTTGAAGAAGAAGTCTATATAGAACAACCTAAAGGATTTTCTGAAGATACTAACAAGGACATGGTATGAAAATAGCACAAGGCACTATATAGTTTGAAACAAGCACCCTGAGCTTGGTATGAAAGGTTACATGCATATCCAATCAAGATTGGATTTCAAAGAACAAGTGACAACAATAATGTGTATCTAAAATGTGATAGTAATAATAAGATTTTGATTGCTGAAATATTTTTAATGATATTATTTTTGGAGGCATTGACACATTATGCAAATCTTTTGTTGAAGAGATTAGAAAGGAATTTGAGATGTCCATGATAGCGGAGATAAAATTCCTTCTTGGACTATAGATTCAACAAGTCAAAGATGGGATCTACATCACACAATCAAAGTACATCAAGGAGATCCTAAAGACTTTTTGGTATGGAAGACTCAAAACCGGTTGGAACATCGGTGGTTACTGGTTACAAGTTATCAAACAAAGATGAGTCAAAGGAAGTGAATGAGACACTCTACCAATCAATGATTGGTAAGTTACAATATTTTGTACATAGAAACCCTGATATAGCTCATGTAGTTGGTATTGTTGCAAGATTTTTTGTCGATCCAAAGGAATCACACATGTCTATAGTTAAAACAATGTTTATATATCTGAAAGGAACATAAGACTTTGGTCTACTATACAAGAACTGAGGAGCTTTTGAGTTGAAGTCTACACTAATATCGATTGGGCCAGAAACATTGATGATAGAAAAAGTACAAGTGGAGGTGATTTCTCATTAGGAGAAAGATTAGTGACATGGCTGAGTAAGAAATAGATTTGTATATCATAGTCTACTGTCGAGGCTGAATATGTTGTTGCAGCTATGAATTGTGAAAATATTGTATTGATCAAATAGCTACTTGAATGTATGCAAAATAAAAGTATCGATCCAGTTACTATTTTTTGTGATAACACAAGTGCTATAAACATATCAAAGAATCTGGTGATACATTCTAAGACCAATCACATTTCTATCAAGTATCATTACTTGAGAGAACAAGTTCAAGAAAAGCATGTGATATTGGATTATGTGAATTCAAAGGAGCAATTAGCAGATATATTCACCAAGACACTATTGAAGGATGCTTTTGAGTATCTCTAAGGTAAATTAGGGGTCCTGCCCCTATCCAACATTCACTAGAGCAAGATGCATGTTGCATCAATTCTAGGATTCAATAGAATATCTATTTGGTGAGTTGATGCTAGTGTTCACACTTTAGGTGATGCCTAAATTTGTGCAAAGTAATTATGTATGCAATAAGTTATCAGTACATGCAAGGTATGATCCACTACCTGAACAATTTTTTAGGAGTATGCACCTTTGGCATTATTTTTAAAGAGGGAGAATGAATAATTGATGAATACAAATATTGAGGGAGAATGACTAATTGATGATCTAAGAATAGAAAGCGGGAGAATAAGAATACAGAGAAAAGAGAGACTAAGAAATGAACAAGATCAAACACCTCAGAGGGAGTAAAGATGGGAGCAAGATGTTAGAGTATGCCATCATCAATTGACAGTGTTGCCATCAATTCCAAAGAGGGAGATTGTTACTCAACTGATGGAGATGATGATGAAGACCAAGATCAGAGGTATACAATATTTTAGACATGATTATATCATTTTTTATTTTTTCATTGATGTCAAGCAATTAATTTATGGCTCATATTGAACTTCCATATCTTTTGGAGTTTATTTAATTAGGTAAGTTAATAAAGATCATACAATGATAAGTTCATATTGAGATTATTGTTTTCTACTTTATCAAGTCGGTAAGCTAGATAGTTATGTTACTGAGCAGAAAGAATTATTTTGATAAAAGGTTGTGTAAGTCGGTCAAGACACCGGGACATTGAGGCACTGAGTAATGCATGTTAGTTACCAAACTAAGAGTTAGTTGTCGAGCAAAACAAATGTTAGAAACAAGGATAAGAATGCATTTAGTGGCGAGCCATAGTGATATGGAAGATTCCAAGGATGATGAAGAAGTTAGTTACAAGATCTACACATGGGAAAATTCAAGGAAAAGATCTATGATATAGATTAAGTGGAAAAGTGAAGGTTTTACTTCCAAGAAAAGTGCAAGTTCTGAGGTGACATTGAAGTCGTTCACCGAGTTTAAAATTCACTAAATCAGTTCAAAATTTTGATCTAACATTTGAGAGTGATTGAAGGAAAACCTAATCAAGGAGATTATGAGGCAAAAACAAAGTCTAATTAAAGGATGAATTTGAATAACACAAGGGCTGGCAAGTTGAAGTGTTGAAGTGCTACTGAGTGATACAGTGAAGAGAAAAGAGGTGTAAATCTGAGTCTACAGTAGAGATTGATGAATTTTTATGCCAGTAGTTAGAGAGCACATAAGGGATCTGATCAAGCAAGAGGTAGTTACAGTTTTACAAATCAAATTTATACTTTGTTGCTTATTTGCATTTGTAATAGAGAAATCTCTTAATCGCGTAGAATTAATAATCTTATTGTAAGATCCTTGAGAAAGGTGGCATTCTAAAAGAGTGTTCAAAGCCCTTTAACTAGGCCACTCCTAATAGGGTGAAGATCTTAACAAGTCTGAGGTAAATCCCCTAACAGAGTCACATATAATAATGTGTATTGTAATCTTTAACAAGATTGGCTTTTAACCGAGCATACTTCAGAAGAATATTTTCATTTGTGGGTGAAAATTTCCATAGAGGTTTTTCCCAAATTGGGTTTCCTCTTTAAATCTGGTTTTATGTGTGTTGAATGTTTCATGTGCATGATATTTACTGTTTGTGCAAGTTGTTGTTTTAATTATTGAAGTTATTTGGTGATTTGGTTGTTGTTGTTGTTTATCCTACCGAGTTGAATCAGAGTTAAGTTTTAAAGTTCAAACTATCATAGTTTTCAAATTCACCCCCCCCCCTCCCCTCTCAGTAAACCAAAAATCATTTTTTGTGATTTATTAGATCACATGCATATAATTTTACTCATCCTAGTTTTTTTTTTCAAATCAATCATAATTTCATTAAAAATAGACATATGCATTCATCATCATGTTTTCCTTATTTTAATCATAAACAATAATAAAATATTGATTATAGAATTAAAATAACTCAAGCATGTAACATGTCAAGACATCATGCATATATATCAATAAAATAGTCACCACTAGTCAAAATGTGGTATATCTCTATAATATACAACATATATAATCCTCAACTCTCATCCACATGATGATGGCTTCTTGAGCTCTTTGGGACTTGATGTGGAGAAGGTTGTGGGATAGATGAGGGCCAGTGAAAATTTATAGATTTTGAGTGAATCCTTGAGGGATTCTGCATCTCTATCCCTTGTATGATTCCCCTCACCTCTTGTGGCTCCTATCTGGTCTAAATCAACTCGCATCGCACTCTCTCCAATTTCGCTTGTTCTTCCTTTTCTATTTGTAGCTCTACTCTGATAGGATCAAAGATATCTACAAGTTTTCCTACCTCTTGTATTAGTACATAAGTTACTTGTGAGGATGATGGAATAAATGCATTTGTGGTCATATCTCTAAGTATGCGACCCACAAGTCGCACTAACTATCACTACCAACTACATAACATAAAACATAATCACATCAATATATCATAAAAAGAGTACATATATAATGAAACATAAAGTAATAACTTCTTCACTTGGATCACCCTCCTTCCATCCTAGACTATGAGCAACTAAATTCAATGGTATTATTCTATGTGATGAGGCTGGGAGCATCGATGAGATACTCTCCCCATGCTCTCATATAGGTATGCTCCTACTAGGTGACTACTCTAAGGTTTTTCTTTGTGGTTTCCACCATAGGAGTGTTCCCTCTATATCCTCCTCATACTCATCTATACCCTAGTTGCCTTTGATGATTCCCTCTTGGTACTTTGCTCTTGAATTCTCCTGATGTCTATCATATCTCCCTACTCATGCTCTTGATCTCACCCAAGGTAATGGAAAACCTATGGGGTAGTCAGTCAGAAAGATGAGTTAAGTCCCATGATACTAAGCGTCTCTGATACTCTTGGAGTGTGCCTTTGCCTTCAATATCACTTGAAATAAATGCATCTCGTCCCTCCTTTACATTAGAATCTATATCCTCAATATCCTATGGTGTGGTTCTTCGTAGGGTTCCGAGCCTCGATCTTTATTGTTGATCCAATATATAGACTGACACATCTCTTGGTGTGCCCTAAAAGAAGCAAAACTATCTCCTCACCTATAAAAATAAAAGGAAACCACAATGTTTTTGTGGTGGCCCTCTAGAAGGTAATCTCTCTACATACGTCTTATTTGTCATACTATGTATATACATTGTACCATCCATCGATAGGGTCTCCATATGATATCAATTGGATACAACTAATTTATGGTAATCATCTAGTATAATATATATCCTCTTTTCCATGCATTTCTTAATGGATAGGTAAATTCTTGAGGATCTATCGAACATATCTCGATGGGTACTCTAGTGGGCCACATACATGTGATGTTCTCAAACATCCACACTTATAGCAATGTGCATACACTAAGTATCTTCTATTGATAGTAGACATATTTCCCCAAATTGTAGTATAAGTGAGCAAGAACACTCCTCCCCCATGAGAATACAATATGTTTCTCCTCCATTCTTCGAACAATGTGGGTAAGACACGCTAGAAATGTGGTGCCTCTACAATCTGGTGTCACCACTACAAAAACTATACATAATAGAACCTTTTAAAACAATATAACATCCTTAGAAGAATAAATAAGTGGATCAAGTAAGATATTATGGGAAGGTTCATGTTGATTAGATCTTCCTAAATAGTATATTTGATTCTCTCAATCTATGCCTCTGAACAAGATGTTGTTGCTCTCATTGTCCACCAACAGACATATAATCTCATGTTGTAATATGTATCCTCTAAGATCAAAGTCATCTCTCCCATGGGTAGATGAAATTTTGATGTATCTGCATCCCATTGTTCCATCAGTGGCATTAGCATGGCATCATGAAACTTCATCACTAGAAGGCGATATGCCCAATACAGTCCTACATCTCGTAGGAGACCGAGATCATTGATTCTCAAATCTCACATATGGCCTCATAGATATCACATAACACACCTACCTATATGTGCTTGTATCTTAGGGGACTCATGTAATCACAAGACATTAATCAACATTAGTTCACATCGTATATATCAAAAGACTACTATTCTAAACTCTGCATATTATCCTCTCTGGGTAAAAAAATAATTTGGTGGGTAAAAAATGCCTATGAGGTTACACGGAACCCACCTAGGTAGATAACACTCAGGAGGGTACAAAATGCCCATCTGGGTACAAAATGCTTAGATGGGTACAAAATTCCCAAGAGGGTACAAGACTCCTATGTAGACTTTGAATGTACAATGACATATCATGAAAAAGTCAAACAAAAAAAGTAGAAAGTCAAAGAAAGTGATGGAATGGCCTACCTCATCCAATGAAATCTCATCCTCCATTGCTCATCTCAAGTTCTCAATCCCTGTGGACATGATTGGATTCTTCCTTGACATATTCTTTACCTCTTTAAACAACCACAAACTTGACAAATTATAAAAAATGGCACTTTATGTGATAAAGACAAACACTATTTAAGTGGTGTGCTTTCTAATTTTACTTTTACATTTTTTTGTTTCTTTTACTAATATATTTTCTATGGACCCTAGGGGTTCCTGCAAGGTCCTAAGAGGCCTTTACAAATGTTAATACACTAGGGTTAGACATTGGGTCACCATGTAAGGCCATAGTACCAAGATTGGCACAATATGAGCCCTTGGGTCACTATGAGTGATTTATGATCCCAAACCATAGAATTAGGTTGTTTTTGAGTTTTTTGTGTTAGTATCCACTATGGATCATGTAACTAACATCTTGACCAAATTTTTTCATTAGATTAGCAAAATTGCAAAAAATGTAAAAGTTGCTCAAAAGTTGTTAAGCAACTTTTGAGCAAACTTAATAACTTTTCAAAAACTAACTCCCAAATGGTCAAGTCAGTTAAAAATTATCATGTAACCATTGGGAGTGCCTAAAATAGCCCTTTTAGGTGGGTGGTAGGCTGATGATGTAATTTGATATTTGAAAATCAATAAAAGTAACCATTTTCTTGCATTCTAAAGGAAACAGTCACCGTGTACGGTCGAGTACGGACAGAGGGGCATGTGAGTCTGACACCAGGAGTGAGGGTTATGAATCTAATTCCATTTGGTTTTTGTCTCATGTGTTTATCAATCTTGGTTTGAAATTGTATCATCTTAAAATGGAAGCACTTCCATTTGGATGAGTTTAGCACCCTCGTTTAGTATGTTTGCATAATAGATTTGTATTTTTACATGTTTAGGTGAAATTAGGGTTAGGATCTTATGGATCCTCCTGGATTTTTCCTCTCCATGGCTCTTCTTTATAGGTAGTACCTATGTATTGGTCCTCCTAGGCCTCATCTTACTCTCTCTCTAGGCCTTTTTGGCCTTCTTAACATTCTAATTCATTCCCCCACCTTCCTAGGTCCCCGATTGACCTGGGAGCCTTTCTGTCACATCCTACTGACCTACCTGAAATCTCAGGATAGGGCCAAGGTCAACCCTATCCTAGGAAAAGGCTGAGGTCAACCCTGTCCCCTAATAGGTGTTGGTTCCCATTTCCAGATCCAGAGCTTATCGGGGTCTAAAACTTGAAATAGGTCCCCGGGTTCGGATGCGGAAGTGTTTTCTCCGATATTCAAGTTATTATGTTCCCTCCTTGGTTGGTGATTGTGATTGGACCATGATTTGAGGTGAGATTTGGATTTGGATCCATTGCATTTCCCTAGGAGACCTATATTGAAATCTCTATATAAACACTCTCTTTT